>JACVVK020000404.1:325000-405000 GCA_018292915.2 Batillaria attramentaria | reverse complement strand
GCGATAGGACTATATGTATGAGGAACTAAACAGCAGCCCTTTACTGATAATACCAGTCGCCCAGTTATCCTTATATTTATATTTGATGTATTTTAATAGCTATTTTTAATGCTGCACATTATTAGTATTAAGACTTAATTTAGGTGATACTTAATTGAAATCTTTATCTATTTTAACCTGAAGTATGTTAAATATCAGTCTATGTGTTTTTCATTTTATGTTGCATGTATTATCTGTTTGTTTGTCTTATATCCACCATGACCGAATTTCCCATTTGGGATAATAAAGATTTATTTGAATTGGAATTAATAGCAGTGCCGTTTGTCTTGTAGTGCAGTCCTGTTCGAAGACGTCTGCATTTGTATGCAGTCAGGTGATGCTCCACTGGACAATAGTAATGTTTTATAATATTGTGACCTCTAAATATTGAAGAAAGCAGGCATTGAGAAACACACACACACACACACACACACACACACACACACACACACACACACACACACACACACACACAGAGGGGCACAGAAACTGAGTATACGCAACATCAACGTTAACTATTATTTTCATTATTTCTGTACCATTCCTTTATACATTTCGCTACGGGCAGTAAACAAGAAAAAGAAAGGAGATACATTTACACACTTAACCAATTCTTCTTGTGTCTGTCTGTAAAGATTATTATAATAAACTATTTCTCACGAAACTCACATCTTAAACATTCGCTTTAAGAAAACATCACACGAAGTAAGAAGAATCAAAGATTGGAATACAATCTCTGACAGAAGAAATAATTTGTGAAATCCAAAGACTATACTGTGCTACACTTACAGATCTACAGTCTTTGATGACAGTAACACTTGCAATATGATAAACTGACGACATACACGTCACCAAAACGAATTTACAAACATGGGCATCATTTGCACATCTGTCATCGCTGACAATCGGACATACTTTTCTCTCTTTCTTTTCTAGAGCGTCAAGGTTTGTCCCGCCAGTGTCACAAGCCCCCCTCCCCCTCCCCTCTACCCCTCCCCCCCCCCTCTTCCAAACCATACAACCTTTAGTTCAATTTGCATACTGTGCATTCCATGCCAATCCCAAAGCTTCAAACATTCCAAGCAAACGTCCGTTGTGTTGTTGTTTAACATATTGCGTAGATAAAACTGACTTAGCGAGGCGACCACGCACTGCAACTTTTAAGGGACAGTGATCATGTTTGGCAGCTGTGACAATGACCATACGACACGGTGTCATTACCTGAAGCAGCAGTAGCTACACACGATCCCAGGAACACTGAGTCTCGGTGCTTCGGATGCCGAGTTTAAAAGTTTATTGCTCTTGTTGGTTGCTATGTTTTGCCTTGTGTCCCGCGGTTTCTCGTTCGGGATTCAAACGAGCAAAACTGACACACACTCCAGCCCGTACCAGCGACTGACTTCAACTCCCACTAGTTCCGCTGCCCAACGCTGATCATCGTTCTTCATCGCCCGCGGGTCGCCACGTCATCGCCGTTTTCGTCGTCACGGTCATCGGCCGCAGCCCGTTCCTCCCGCTAGACTCCGCTGCGCTGCCCGCCTCCATACGACCAAGAACTCGAAAAGTTCTTGGTGCGACTCAATTCATGACCCATGTATATACATGCAGTCTGTATCGAGGCACTAACGTCGTTTCTCTGTGGTGACATTGAAACATGGCAGCTTCTCAGGCCGGACTGTCTGCTGATCGTGGTGTTGACGTCACTACAGCGTTACGTCGCCTGCCCAACATTCTGACGTCAGTCGGGTCCTCGTTGGCACACAGAACTGCAAACAGCAACCAAAACTTAGGAATAAAGCTCTGGTTTAAGTTTTGAACGGTTTCAATGTGTGAATCAGTTTCCACCGACACTTATGTTCCCGAACATTCCATCCCTAATGATATTTTGAGTTAGCATTTGGTCATCTTTGTCCCTGTATTGTCGTGCATACTAAGCACTCTACGAGACAATACAATACATTGATGCAACATAGTATCTCTTTATTATCTGAAACACCTCCAGTGCGCCGATTGTCAATAAAAGACCTGGAATAATTTTATATGCATCTTTTTGCTGTAGACAGACATCAAGTTAGGATTCTTAATCGTGATCCTAATCCTCTAGCAACATCAAATGCTGATATTTAGGATATGGCATGCTTACCTGGATCGATGCCGGTGGCGTCTTTGTCAAGGTCACGAGGACTTCGCTTTTGGGGCTGGGAGGTGGGTTTCAGTGTGGTCACGTGCTCTGTTCCACCAATCGGCGGCAAGCGCGGTGTTGAGTTCATCCTTCTGCTACTGCAACTTCCGACTGCAGGGAGAAAATTGAGAGTTACGCGCCTTGTTCGCGTGGCATGTGTAATGAATTGTAAGGACTATTTATTTATGGTTTAATTAAACGTTGAATGGACAAAGAAACTGAATTAGATTATTTGTGATGTTTTCAGCTCTCTGGATGACAAAGGCAAACTAACCGGATCCATTCCATGACCAGATCTGCCGTCAAACGGCGCTTAGGTTCTTAAAGTACCTAACCTACGTACGTGTAGTAGAGATATGCACCACTTCTGCAACTAACTGATTCTTGTTCGTGGCAAGTGGCACGGGGTGTAAGTCAAAATGGACGGGAGTGTTTCCGGTGCGACGGTGACTCCGCTTCAAAAGTTTCTTTGCATTGTAGTAACACGTTAGTCAACGTAGTTGTCTGGATGACAAGCGGCCCCGTTGTCAATCTAAGGCCGACAAACTGAAGTCCGTTGGAAACACTCGGTGCCACTCAAATTTATAAATGGAAACACTCCGTGCAATTGTTTGATAACACCCCGTGAGTAATGTTACAGAGACTATATCTACATATGTACATAGCCTGGAATCGTCTGCAGTTCTCTCCCTCATTCTCTCCGCCAGTAACCCTCCCTTGAAATTTTCAAGAAAAGTCTTAAAACCCATCTGTTTTTGTCCCTGAACATCATTTAACTGTTTGCATCATGTTCTCGGTGTGTTCGTATACTACAAACTCTATAGGTTTTGTCCTGAGTTAGATGAATCAAACTTGCTCTCGGTACATATGCGTGTCGTTGTGTCTAGGCCCTGACCTTATGGCTCTGTATATTTCTGTATATATTTCTTCCTTGTCACTTGTTATTTTATTTTATCTTTAAGCGCTTAGAACTGTTATTTATAAATAAGTTACGTATAACTACCACTACTACTACTACATGTACAACTGTACTACTAGTAGTATGTAAGCCTTCCCGCCAGAAAGTCCATGAACTCACCAGACATCCAACTATCGGCCCTCCTGATGGCTGCTGGTGACGCAGGCAAACTGTCCATAGGCTCCAGGCTCAGTCTCGGCACCGCCAAGTTGGTCGCGCTTGGCTGAATCGGTTCCAGTAGAGGCAACGAACCGGAACGAGAAACTGATGACAACCACATACAACAAAATATTACCACCACAGTCCAGGACTTAAGCCGAGAAATCACGTGTCCTGTGGAGCACAGCACGGGTCATGGACAATATACGTACGCTACCTCAGGGCTGAGGCAGTTTTGTGGGTTAAGTCCGTAACTGCCCAAATGAATACACTCTTGATATACCAGAAACGACTCTGAATGTGTAGTGTAGTGTAGTGTAGTGTAGTGTAGTGTAGTGTGTGTGTGTGTGTGTGTGTGTGTGTGTGTGTGTGTGTGTGTGTGTGTGTGTGTGTGTGTGCGCGCGCGCACGGTGTGTGTGTGTGTTTTAACTATTGAAAGACCATCGGATCTGTGGCAAAGTCGGAATTGAAATTTAAAAAAAACAACAACAAAAAACAGAATGTAACCATCGTTGTCTTTATCAACAGTGCTGTTAAAACAACAACAACAACCACAACCACAATTAGTACAAAAGCAAGACAAGTGTGACTTTCTCACCTGCCCTGTGTTCCCCTAGAGTCGCCTTGTGATTGTGTCTCCCTCTCTCCCGAAGTCTGGCACCGTGCTGACCAAAACCAGTGGACTCCGACCTCGGCGTCACGTGATCTGTCGGGCAGGCTCCGACGTCTGACGCCACAGAAACAAAAGGTATTAATGGGCGATAAGTGGTGGATGCCAACTGGAGTTGACCAGATCGCCTCCCTTTGAGGGGGGGGGGGGGGTCAATGGACGTGATTGTCTAACTCTCTTCCAGGCTCAGCCCCGTGAAAGCTCGACCGACTCAGCAGAAATACGCTCAGCTTGTGGTACAGGTCACTGATGGATCGAACTCCCGATCCAATGATTAGCAACAAACTCGGTCATATGACTGCTGGTCTTTTGACGTCTGCGGCTGTCAACCCAGTTCGCGCTAACACTGAAGTCGTATATCTGCCGCTTTACCGTGGCTGGCACAAAATTAAGGTCTTTGACCAATCAGCTGTGGTTATGCACTGTACCACGTGACCAATATCTACCGCTTTGTCGAGTGGATAATCTTCAGAAACCGGCGAATAAATACGTCCATAGATCAATCGGCTGTGGAGAAAAACAGGACGATTATGACATCATAAGTTCTGACGTCACAGACCGAGCCCTGGCTGAACCCCCTACGGCTTGTTTTTTTCACATCATCAAAATCTGCACCCTGCATAACATTAACAACACCCGGGGTGTGGGGGCCGCTGATAATACGGATTATTGGATTTGCAGGGGGGTCGCACCTTGTACCCGCCCCGCTCCCAGCCGTTAATCCGTTAATCTGACCAGTCATCGTGTCTGACCACGCGGATCATTTTGACAGCTCTGTGGGATTAGCTTTGTCGCGAGTGAAAGAGTAAACCGATGAGTCACAATTATTATCACAACGCCCTCGGGGACCCGAAGTTTTAGTGGATCACTCTGACCTTTTCTTCAGGGTGAGCGATGGTCTAATAGGTAGCGCGTCGGATTTAGCCGCTGCGCTACTGAACGGCCGTCACCAATGTCATGGCGATGAAGCGTGGGTTCGAGCCCAGGTCGAGCTTGTGATATGTGATACCGGTTTTTCCTGGCTACCGGGCTGCTCATCGGGGGTGTCTCTTCGGGTAATCCGGCTTTCCTCCCCCATCAAAAATTGTTTAAAGAAATATAGGATAATTATTGGGTGGCGCTGTACCGCGGCGACGCGCTTCCCCCGGGGGAAGCAGCCCGAATTTCCCGAAAGGGATAATAAAGTCACGTAGTAAAAAAAAAAAAAAAAAAAAAGGAAAAAAGTCAGAACAAAGACGAATGCGGGAATAAATGTACTTATTTCAGTTACACGCGTGTGTATGCATCAGCTTCATTTTATATCTTCCCTGAAGGTCAAAAAGTAGAGAAGTATATTCAGTTTGGTCTGGTTAGTAATATTCCAGGGACAAATAGTACCTACTGTACGAAGAATGGTCCAAAACTAGTGAGACGTGCAAAGACTGTGAAAGTTGCAGAAAAAAACCGGTTTCAACCGTGTTACAGAGCAGCTTTTCATTAACTCTGGTCCCCATTATCACTGCATAAAAACCAACGACCACAATTTCATTACATTTGGCAGCACAGCTAAGACGGATGGTTAAGGTGCACTAAACGTTGGTCATACATGTAGTTGTTTCTGTGTGGTGTCGTTGATTTGCTCATATCTCAAAACTTATGGACCAGCCCTCGTATTACTTTGGCACCAAGAGATTAAGGTTGCTGAAGAACGTCTGTGCAAATTTTACGGATGGTCGTTATGAATGAAGATGTCAAATTTCCTGACTTGCCGTGTGTGAGGGATCTTGTCTGGAGCTGTTTGAAAGTCTAAATAGATACGTGAGACGTTTTCACCCCGAACCTCCCAAACCAGTTTGCACGAGACATGGCAAGAACTTGAAAACAAGTTAATGTGGGCAAATATTCTGTAATCCAGCTTTAAGACATGCACAGAAGCTGACATGAGGAAAATATGGGTCAACATGTACTTTTATGACAGTTCGTGCCATGTCTCTGACAAAACTGCCATGAATAATGCAGAAGTACCCGCGCCTCCAACAACCGGACATTTTTCAAAATGGGTTGAGAACTTGCACATGTTGAACTCATACTGTTTTGGATTCCACAGTCTAACCATCTGTCTTGTCTTTGTCATTACTGCTGCTGCGAAGATCGCGGGTTGTATTCTCCAGCTACCGTCGTGGCCGAACTGTTAAAGACCCCACATTCCAAGATGACTAGGTTTTCCAGAGGACAACTTGACGTTTGCTTGTGGTCCATCTGCGCGTTTGAGAGCTTCTGTGGGCTCGAGATAGTCTGTCTTATGGTTAGGAGAGAGAGACGGAGAGAGACTTAAGAATCAGGAATCAAGAAAACTGTATTTTTCAACGGTAGAGGTAGTTAACGTAAGACAATTAATTTTTCATACCTGTCGTTGCTAATTCTAGTAATATCTATCTAAGTAGTAAAGCAGAGAGAGAGAGAGAGAGAGAAAGAGACAGAGAGCCTGAGAGAGAGAGAGAGAGAGAGAGAGAGAAAGAGAGAGAGAGAGAGAGAGACAGAGACAGCATTTGAGTGATGAAGAAGTAGAAGTAGTAAAATAACTTGCATAAGCTACTCACCGAGGTCATGGAGGGCAGGAATCACTTCTTGTGACGGGAGTTTCTGAAGACGACCAACCATGTTGCTAGATCAGCTGTCTTAACACTCTCAGGTGGATAAAACTGCCGATGGTTCACTTGTCTGGAGCTCAGTGTAGCAGACACTTGTCTTGCCAGTCAGTTAATTTCTCGTTTCCTCGAAACACTCAAGTGACAGAGAGTATGCAAAAAGAGAAACTGGACACAGCAGTATGGTTTCGAGATTCTGAAGTAGCTAGCTACACAAGCACCAAGCTGTGGATTCTAGATCTGGATGCTGTAACGGTCCCGGCACGAGAGTGATTATGGAAATGTAGATTCCTGACTAAACCCTTCTTCCTTTATACTAGCCACGCCGATTGTTTGTCACCGACAGTCAGATTATGATTATGACAAACAGGAGATTAGCCACAGCCCGTTAATCCCTGGCAGATCTTCGTTTTTCAACTCTGATCTCTGATCTACATGTCGGCAGCATGATTATGAAAAACAAGAGATTAGCCACCGCACGTTAATCCCTGACATCCTTATTTCTCAACTCGGATCTCTGATCTACATGTTCGCTGTTCAGTATGTAAATCCTCATGTTATTCTCATACCTTTGTTTAATGCGTTAATCCCTTTGTTTTCAACAAGCGGCGAGCACGTGGAGCGAACATGAATGAACAGTCGGGTTGTCCTTCGACCACAGTAGTGTGACGGGTTCCCAGAGTGTACAAACACATCCTACGTATCGAAAAGATAGCCTGCACAATCAAAAACATAAAAGGTATGACTCTGAAACTGTTTACACTCGCCAATTTTACTTGCCAATTTTGTTTATGTATAGATCTATATTTGTAGTCTTATTTCTGAATATGTTTGTTGCTTGTGCGGGACAGAAAAGCGATTTCCCTTTTCAGGATTAATAAAGTATTCTGTATTTTGTATTCTGAGTTGAACCCGGCCGGGTTGGAGCCGGGTTAGTGCGTTTATATTCAACCAACCCGGGTTAAAAGCGTCAGTTCCGGTTTCAACCCTGCTACGGACCAAAGTCCAGGATCATCTCGCATTTCAGACCTAAACATTTAGTAAACATGCAGCTGGCGTCATGATATGATGATGATAATTACGATTTAATTTCGTCAAGGCATGACGGCGGGAATGACGTAAGTCATTGTCAGGGGTTAGACTTGCAGAGAATGAGGTGTTTAACGCTATTGGCCCGAGTCCATCCCGAGTCGAGGTAAACTCAGGTAACACTAGCCTCCGCCGGAGGTACCGCATGACTACTGTTCAGTTTCCGTGTCAGCAACCGTATTAACGCCACTATACATTGCAAAGTCAAGTCAAGTCAAAGTCAAAGTCAAAAATACTTTATTTATCCCCCGTAGGGCAATTCATGCGGGCGAGCATAAGACACATAAAGAAGTTAAGATCACTAAATTCATATAATTGTACACTCTCTCTCTCTCTCTCTCTCTCTCTCTCTCTCTCTCTCACACACACACACACACACACACACACACATTGCTGATTGATATAAAAACACACACCACCACCCTGACCTTTCCCTGTGATGTTTTCGTCTCTATCCAAGCGTATGGGGTGGCTGAATCCAGACAAACACAAATACAAATACAAAATCGTTCGTTCGACTTTCACATCACCTTTAGTACAGTGAAAAAGGACGTTAAACCCGCAAAACAACCAAACAGCAACCAGTGCCGCCGCTGCCGCCGCCGGCTCGCAAACCGGAACGTGTCAGTTTCACAGTGCGGGAGCCGGTTCTGCAACAAAGCTGACGCTGTACACTTAGGGTAGCGGTGACAGTATCCCGTGCCAAAGGTCGTGCAGCGTTTAGGACAGCGGTGCAGTACACAACCAGATCAGCTGAGTGGCACGTGTTGGTTCAAGTCCTTGACGATGAGTTTCGTCTGGTGGAGCCATTCATTGTTGGAGAAAACACCGCTATACTACACGGCCCTGAACCAGGCCGGCTTGCTCCTCTCAAACTCGGTCAAAGCGCATGTGCACCGCTACGGAAGTGTTCCCTTGGAGACAGAGATGCAGCAGAGTTCTGCTACCATAGCTAGGTACTATGATTTTTCACTGAGGGGAGAAAAGCCAGGTTCCGCGAAGCAGCCAGAGCGGACAGTGAGTCAGGATCAAACACGGCCTACACTGTCATGCTGGGCCCGTATGTAAAACTCGAGGTTAATTCAACCCACGGCTACGGGCCTAACCCAGGCTAGGCCGGACAACAACAACAACAACAACAAAAAACAAAACAAAATTAAATGAAAAAGGAAGCAAAGAAAGAAAGACAAAAATCCTTCTATAGTTTACGGCATAGGCACCTTGCTGGGATGGACCCACTTCCTGATTTAAAACAAAAAACGACAGAAAATTTAACCCTAGAGCTAGTTTAGTTCGAGGTTAGACTCTAACCCGGGGCTAAACTCCCTAACCCCGGACTTCAACATGCGGGCCCTGGTGTTCTTAAAGGTCTGCAATCACAACAAAAGTCGCAAACTGTGTGTGAAAAGAATTTTTAAAACAATTTTTAAAAAACAACAGCCACTATCCGACTGTTTCACACAAAATGCACAGTCATCTCTGTCACAATTACAACCGGAGTTTTCAACGTCTCTGAAACCTCTACAAAAGCCAAGGGGAGGCTGATTTCACAGTAGACTGAGGCACTGAAAAACAAACGCAGACCAGGCATCTGAAAGCCAAGCGAAGATCCTCTGACGCTGACCAAAGCTAAGCAAAACAGCCCTCACACACCCCAAAGACACTCGCCTAGCCAAGCAGCCAAAGACACACGCCAGGAACAACTTGTCCTTAAGGGCCAAAAGCCATAGGACGTAAAGCAAGCTAATGATGATGATGATTTCACAGTTCAGTTTGTGTTTTGACACTGAGCGAGAAAGAAAAGATCACAATGGCTAGTCTTCTCGTGCAGCGGCACAAAACACCCGCTAGACACTGCAGCGACTGGTATGATGTCTCCATCGCGGCTAACTGACAAAAGCACAATCAGAAGTCACCAACATACCGCAGACCGTCCCATGCTCCAGTTTTATAAGGGTCTCCGAAGCGCCGAAAACTCTACAACTGTAATAAAGTTGACTGTGCATTTTGCGCAGTCGCAGGGCTAGAAAGAAAAAAAGAAAGAAAAAAAATTGAAATAAAAAAAACAACTTTGTGGCTTTTTGTTGAGACTGATCATGGTTGCAGACCATTAACTCAGTACTAAACAGAGGTACTGGGAACATCCGAAAACCTTGACGCCTTGAAGTGCATGGAATCAAAATGACTACAACTGAAGTGATGAGCCAGAACATGACAGACACCTCAAAAGACTATACTATTTATGCCGTGAACTGCGCGCACTGACAGTGCCAGCGCTCCGCTGAGGATGGCCACACGGGCCAATATGCGTACACTTGCGTACCGTAGATCTTAGTGATTCAGTCACTGGCCGGACTGACGTCTGTCGTCGCACTGCCAAACTGTATGTAAGCCGAGGGGATGTAAATAGCGTGTGTGGCGGTGTGTGTGTGTGTGTGTGTGTGTGTGTGTGTGTGTGTGTGTGTGTGTGTGTGTGTGTGTTTTAAGCGCAGCGAGTCCTTGGAAGCTGGAGAACAGCGCTTTATAAAAGCCGTGTATTATTATTATTAATATTACGTAACACTTGCAATCGTCAGTGAACGGAAGTAGTGCAGTATTGTGTCACACACACACACACACACACACACGCACACACACACACACACACACACACACACACACACACAGAGTTGTTCGGCTCTCAGAGCGCAACACGGGAAGTAAGTCATGAGGGAATGTGCTGCGCTGGAATCACAGTTCTCTCTCGTCCGCCACATCATTATTGTCAGCGTGTTGGGCATTGCATTATGACAGGGCTTAGCATTTCACAAGACACGTGAAGAATATTAATTGTGCTTCGTACTGCCCAGGGTTTGAATACCTCACCAGCCCCCACACACCCCTCCACACACACACACACACACACACACACACACACACACACACACACACTGGCACACACACATCCACACACACACACACACACACACACACTCGGCACACACACACACACACACACACACACACACACACACACACACCACTGGGAACAAGTTCCCTTGCCGCGATCAGCCCTGTCACTAGAGGCACAAGTTAAGTTGTTCCTGACTGAAACTGCCCAGATCAGTCTCTTATCAGTCAGTCGGTGTGCAACACTTGAAACTGCCGTATTCCAAATGGGTACACGTGAACCAACACCACAACATGACTGGTGATTCCCCCCAACTTTTTCACTTCCCGCCGCGTGTCAGTGTCCGATTAAAGATAAGGCTTCAGCTACAAAGCCAAAAAGAAAACTGCGTGTGCTTTCTTTCAGTGAGTTCAATTGTCTTTGCATTCTGTGCATTTATTACTCATTCTGTGGACATCTGTAAGTCCTTGTGATCAGTCGCGTTCCGACTGTCACCGAGTCACTGAGTCACATGCCCGTTCTTCAGACAAGGCTTTCATATCGGCGTCGGAAATCCGTCACAGACCGACTCAGTCATTTCAGTTCAGAATGTCTGATTATTTTGTTATCAAGGCGGACAAATGTCCAATCAGTTCCACGCCACAGTGCACGATGTTCAGCCCACGCGGCAAAAATAAATGCAATTCTAAAATACCGAAACTTAAATTGTTGAGTTGGCCCTTCGAAACACGTGATTGTTACGTGTTCATGTCCAGTCTGTGAGAAAATGCGTGTGATTCACGTGAGCGTGCGTGTTGGGTTTAGATAGCGGCGCTTTGGACCAAATATTTGGGGTAAAGCCAAACAACCAACCAACCAACCAGCCAAACAACCAACCAACCAACCAGCCAAACAACCCGCCAACCAACAAACCAGCCAAACAACCAACCAAACAACCAGCCAACCAACCAGCCAACCAACCAACCGGCCAAACAACCAGCCAGCAAACCAGCCAAACAACCAACCAACCAACCATCCAAACAACCGACCAACCAACCAGCCAGCCAACCAACCAGCCAACAAACCAGCCAAACAACCAACCAGCCAACCACCCAACCAGCCAACCAACCAACCAGCCAACCAACCAACCAGCCAACAAACCAGCCAAACAACCAACCAGCCAGCCAGCCAACCAACCAACAAGCCAAACAACCAGCCAACAAAACAAGCCAAACAACCAGCCAGCCAGCCAACCAACCAGCCAGCCAAACAAACAGCAAACCAACCAGCCAAACAACTTGCCAAACAACCAACCAACGCAGCTGTTCACACTTCTGTTCACTGAGAAATGAGAGACAACCAGCCTCGCCCCCCCCCCCCCCCCCCACACACACACCCTGACATGTAGATCAATCCTCAAAAAAAAATTAAATTTCGAGAAAAAAAAATCGAAGCAGTAATAACTGTATCGTTAATAACAAAAGGTGTACATGTGGGACAGTTTGACAAGTGTCTATCGATGACGCTAGCTGTGTATAAACGATCATGTCCCTAACGGTCCAGTTATCAGGAAGCCGGCCCGGGCTGATCCCCCGGGGCGGCTCATAAATCACTCACACACACATAAACACACACACACACACACACACACACACACACACACACCAGGCCATGCAGCTCTTACACTCTTTCTAAGTGTGTACATGAACGGACTTTTTTCCCTGAAGCACAGACGCCGCTCTCTCAGTGGCGATTTTGCTAACTAGCAGTAAAATACACTCCTAACCAATGAAATCGGCTCGCCAGCGAATGGAACACGGTCCTGTTTTTTTCCTCGCCAGAATACATTTTTAGTCCCACAGTCACTACATCAGTTTGGATATGCGATGCACATTCTTTTGCAAGTTGTCTTACTCAAAGTCTTCATCCACTATAAGTGTGTGTGACTGATAAGATTATGCGCTTGGCTGTCGGCCTCGATTTATCTGTGTTACTGATGTACGTGTGCACGCATTATGATATGATAGACGTTATGAGGAGGAAGTCGAATCAGATTCGTCTTGTGTAATTCTAAGAAGTCAAATTAACTATTTTATCTTATCTTATTGTTTTCATGTCTCCGTCTGAAGTCAGTGGTTGTAGTGCGAGCAGTGACGTATATTCAAGTTCTCAGTCACGCTCTCAGGTTGAACATATTCCTACTCAGTCTAGAGTTTAGCCCGAAGAATCACGTGCTCAAGTTTCTGGTGCGGTGTAGGGACGGGACGCAATCTCATCAGGTTAGAAGCATGCGTTATAATTTCACCAGTGTAACTTGTCTTAACACTGAGTCGCCGTATTTTGCCGTTTTGCAATCAGCCAAAACATTCGTCCCTTTTCAAGAGTCTTTGCCGGCTTGCCAACAATGGGCAGCGAATAGTTTCCCTTTTCTTTCTCGAGTGTCTGCATACCACATATCTGTTGTCCCATGTGTCCGCCCTGACGGCGTGGCTAGACGCGAGAAACAGGCGGTGTACTTCGATCACTCGCCAAGGGCCGCTCGGCAAACAACACGATCAGGATTCAACCAGGAAGAGGTGGCATTTCACACACACACACACACACACACACACACACACAGAGAAAATCTCTCTCTCTCTCTCTCTCACACACACATTATTATTTTATCATGTCAAGAGATCTGCTGCTAATTGTTTGGGACGACTGTCGGCTATCTGTGTGTGACCGCGAGGAAAGTGATCACATGCCAGTGGTACTGACGCTTAAGCTCTGCAATGAGCAGGCAAATGTTAAAGGCACGGAAAATGAATCAGTTTTTGTTGATAAGTTTGTCTGGAGTTCAGATCACCATGATACTTTCAAGACTAACTTGCAGTCAGACTCGCTCCGGATAAAGCTTAACGAGGCTATCAATTTGATCGGGCAAAATGTTAATGATGCTCTTAACATGTTCAATGAGTGTCTGAAAGCGGCTGCAGAGTGCATGAAGAGGCGTGTATGTGTGAGTGGCAGGAATATGAAGAATGTATGGTTTGATGTTGAATGTAAAAACAAAAGAAAGCTAGTCAGAAAACTGCTTAAGAAATTTCGACGTTCACTAAAAGCTGTAGACAGGGAGGCTTATTGTAAAACAAGGCGCGAATACAAACACTTACAGTTACTCAAGAGAAAAGAGTATAATAAAGGGATGGTTGACACTTTGATGGGTGCGGTGAAAAAAACAAAGGGAATTCTGGGATACGGTCCATAAAATGATTCCAAAACGAAAATCTGTCAGAAATCAAATTGGAGTGGAACAATGGTATGAGTATTTCAAAGCGCTGTTGGAGGTAGACGTTAACCCCATAGATGAAGACGTAGATGATGACCGGTCTGATGAGAACGATTTAGCATTTAACCGCCCTATTACTAAAGAAGAGGTTCTCCTTGCTTTGAGAAAAATAAAACCTAAAAAAATCAAGTGGACCAGACGGAATCATTGGAGAATTACTAAAGTATGCACAGGACTTCACATCACCTTTTCTTGTTAAGTTTTTGAATGCGTTATTTGAAAAAGGCATCTTCCCTGTTAACTGGACTGAATCTGTCATCCTTCCTCTGCACAAGAAAGGGGACGTAAACGACCCTAGTAACTACCGGGGTATCAGTCTATGTGACGTCAGTAGCAAGGTGTATGGGTCCATTATTAACAGCCGCCTTCAGGCCTGGGTAGAGGAGAACAATATTACAGGAGAAATGCAGGCTGGGTTTAAGCGGCGCTATTCCACTGTGGATCATATTTTCACCCTTCTTGCATGTGTTCAAAAACAGCTCAGAAACTTCAAAAAACTATATGTCGCATTCATCGATTTTCAGAAATATTTCGATACTATCAATAGGAATCTGCTTTGGCCAGTATTGTTGAGGAATGGGATAAAAGGGAGACTCTTCAGATGTATTAAAAGTATGTACGCGAGTGTAAAGGCAAGAATTAGTTGTGGATCTGACCTTACTCAGGCCATTAATTGCACCTCTGGTTTGAAACAAGGGGATGCGTGCAGTCCGATCCTATGTTCCCTCTTTATCAATGAGCTGGCATTAGATGTGATACAAAAGGGCAGGCATGGAGTTATCTTTTCTTCGTCAGACGCCCTTGAACTGTTCATTCTGCTTCTGGCAGATGATGTGGTCTTACTCTCGGAAACGCCTATTGGTCTACAAACCCAGTTAAACAACCTACAGAGCTCTGCCCGCTCTTTGTCTTTAAAGGTAAACCTTGACAAAGCAATATTGTTGTCTTCAGAAATGGGGGTTACTTAGGTGCAAGGGAAAGATGGGTGTTTGACAGTCAGATAATGCCAGTTGTCAATGCTTACAAATACTTAGGCATCTTCTTCACAACACGTCTCAGTTTTGAGGCTGCTTGCAGAGACCTGGCTTGTAAAGCAAAAAGAGCTTTGTTGTATATTATGCACAGGTTACGTAGTTATAATAATCATTCGACTGAAGTTGTCTTGAAGCTTTTTGATACTCAAATATTCCCCATCATGCAGTACGGTTCTGAAGTCTGGGGTCTGGATAAAGCAGCATCGAACTGTGAAAAGGTCCATCTTTTTGCTCTGAAGAAGCTACTGGGGGTGGCGCAGAGGACTCCAAATGACTTAGTGTACAAAGAACTAAATAGATACCCAATAACGATAACCCTCGCCCTTAACACCATTCGTTATTGGTTCAAGATTTTACAAATGCCAGATGAAAGGTTACCGAAAAAAAGCCTATTTGATGCTTCGAGACCAGGATGAGCGGGGCAGACAAACTTGGGCATCGCATGTGAGAATGTGCCTGTTCAAACATGGGTTTGGCTTTGTGTGGATGGAGCAAGGTGTGGGAAGGAAGAAAGAATTTTTGCGTGAGTTTAAACAAAGACTGATAGATAACAGATGGCAAGAATGGAACGAGCATGTGAGTGAGAGTGAGAGGTTTCAGTTCTACAAAACGTTCTGCACAGATGTAAACATTGACCCTTTATACCTGAGTATTGATACTGACAGGCATTTCAAGTACATCATGACCAAGTTTCGGTTTGGTATTTCTGACATTGCTGTACATTCGTATAGGTATAAAAGGCATGGACCACAGGACTTAATGTGCAAGCTTTGCGGCGATGATGTAGAGGATGAAGTACATTTTGTTCTATGTTGCCCTTTCTTCAATGGCTTAAGAAAACGCTTCATTGCAAAGAAATTTTACGCAAACCCAAATGCTTTCAGATTGGCGATGCTATTCGCTTCTAGAAATACAGACACTATTAAGAATATGTGCCTATTTTTGTATTATGCCTTTAAGTCGCGTGAAACAACTCTATCCTGAGATAAAATGACAACTAGTCTGCAGATATAATCTTTATCTTGATGTACAGGGTTCAGTTATGTAGACATGTTTAGGAGCAACGGCTGAGTCTTGAAGCTTTAGAGCTGTAAGAGTCTCATCTCATAAAGATTAAAGTCTGAGTACGCTTTGAATAGTTTGATAGATTATGCCGTTCTACAAACGTTGTTTAACGTTCGTATTAAGTACTTTGTGAGTTTGTCTGGAAACTATTGTTGCATGTGCATCTCCCCCTTCCAAAAGGGGCATGGCACTCTGGAATAAATTTCATTTCATTTCATTTCATTTCATTTCATTTCATTTCTCACACACACACACACACACACACACACACACACACGGCACACACACACACACACACACACACACACACACACACACACACACACACAGAATATCTCTCTCTCCCTCTCTCTCACACACACACACACACACCGCACACACACACACACACACACACACACACACACACACACACACACAGTGTCTAACATACACAAACAGAATATCACACGCACAGAGAATACTAGTGATCACCCCTTCCCCTACGTGCGCGCACGCACGCACACACACACACGCGCGCGCGCGAGAGAGAGAGAGAGAGAGAGAGAGAGGGAGGGAAAGAGAGGACGGGGTAACTGAAATGCGGAACTGAATAAGTTCATTAAGGATGCAGATAATAATAGGCAGATGATTTATATCCTCTTTAAAAAAAAAAAAAAAAAAGACCTACACATAGTAAAAACCCAGAGAACAGTGACTGCCTAAGGAAAAAACAAACACACGCACAGAGATCGAGACTGACACAAGACAGAGAGGCCGGGCAGACTGAGAAGTGGGTTGCGGTCCAAGTCGGGTATGTACAGTATCTAGTTATGGTGGAGCACTTGGCCAAGCCAGCCTAGAGAAGGGCCGGCTGATCACCAGCAAACCATATATTATTGCACATGACTTGCATCGATCTTATCAGTAAGAGGGGCCACCGAGGGGTTGGGGGAGGGTGGGGAGGGGGGGGGGGGGGGGGGGGGCGAAGTCTTTGGTGTAAGAAAGGTAAGCCGACAAGCCTCAGTGAGGACCAGGGCGAAGGTCACATGGAAGAATTGTGCACGGAGCTCACGGTCCAAAGCCAAAAATAGAACACAATCAATAAATAACACTCCCTCCCCATCAACCGCCGAAAACACACACATACACACACCGTGCACACACACACACACACAAACACACACTGACACACACACACACACTGACACACACACACACACACACACAAAATCCGCCAATGAAACATTGATGTGAGAACTAATATCCATAACAGCGGCCGGGCAGCATGTTATTTTCAAAGGGCATCATGCAAAGCCCCCCCCCCCCCCCCTTGTTATATATTGACTTTATATTGACGTTTATCTCGAAATGTCGAACAGCTGGGACCGCAGCATGAAATCGGCGGAGTGCGACTGAATTTATTTATTCTTTCGAGTATTTGCTCATTTTACCCCCCCCCCCCCCCCCCCCCAAAAAAAAAAAAAAAATGAAAAAAAAATGAAAAAAAATAGTGAGACACCTCGTGCCACGGTCGTCGAGAACGGCTAAACCATAAAAGAAACGAGATGTTTTCGTTTCAAGTGTTTGCCATTCAGTTTTAATCTTTTTATCAATGTTCAAAGAACACTGACATTAATACAGTCCTTTCTTTTCCGTTTACCAACCAACGATCAACCGTCAATAGCGACAACGTCCGAATCAAACTTTTTTTTTTTTAATTGTGTACTATGACAAGACATGACAAACATGACATCGGAGACAGCCGAGAAGAGACAAACTGGAATTACACACAAGACAGTGGCCGGGCTGGGTCGTTAGAGCATATGATGTTTCCAAATCACGTCAGTAGCAGCACATTCCGAAAAAAGTGTTTATGAAGCCGGTGACCTGTCAGCTACTAACATTAGTAATACAGACATGCCATCTGCACACTGACAACACTAGGTCATGTCTATATTCGTCAACAAAAGACTGACTACAGCAGCCGGTGTGGGTGGGTGTTTTGGGAATTCTGCTGTAACATTTCCCCCCCCCCCCCCCCCCCCATTGACCACGTCAGTATATGGACGATATCAAAGACTCGGCAACGAGAAAAAGGCCAGCCAAATATTTGACCTCAGCCGGGATTCAAGTCGAACTCACGACCCGAGCATTGCTGACTACAGTAGCCTAACACTTGGTCATACCGGCTGATCAGTCCACACAGAAATTCGTCAACCAAAGCATAGCTTGAAATAGGTTCCATGATTTCTCACAGCACAATGCAGGGACTGGAGGTGCAGTGTGTGACGTCTGTACATGCCATCACCACACAACCAAGCTGGAGGGGGGGGGGGGGCGTGGCCCTCACCGATTTTGGGCTCACAGCCCTTTGTGTAAGTGCATCGTCAGGTATGAGTGTACGCACATTAGGCCGCTCTATTCCGCCACACCCAAACACTCCACCCGTATTACTGTGAAAGAGGACCTAGATAAACACACCCGGAACAGGCTGTCCCGGCATAGGGTCGGTTTTGACGCAAGCCGAGCTCATAATTATAAACGTGGCCACGTAGCTGGGATTCGCTTGAGGGGCACGTCTGGTTGCGTATGTCCGGGAAACCTTTTTCAGTTCAAGTTCAGAGTCATAACCCCTGATAGTCAGTATAACCTACAGTTTCATCTGCACACCGTGGCACCTTTTTTCTATTAGTAGGATTCAGTCGGTGATAATTTGGTACGGACTGAGACCATCGGACAGCTGGCCCGCCTACACAGTTAGTAGACACGTAAATGCCGAGTTTACAGGGTCCGTGTAATTTGATCTGACCAACCATCACTGAGACACCGACTGGGCTGAGCCGGGCGGTACCGAGGTTCAGCTGAGCTGCGGGGCACAAACTTAGATCAGCCTCAGCGATAAACTGACTTTATACCGTGCCGGCACACAGCGGCCTGGCCGGACACACCCACCCCGGCTGAGAGAACTACACTGAAACACAGTACTGAAACTTCTGATTCTATGAACACTGCGAGTCAAATCAGCTGATCCCCCTCCACCATCACCTTTCCATTCTACCCGATAATACGACAGTTATACTCGCATAACTAGTCAAGACGGCCCGCACACGGTCTCCACAGAGAGCACTCAGCCGTGGCCAGCCGGACAGCGGTGGTCACACCATCAGTAAATAAGTGACTCATTGTTTTCGTAAGTCACGACTTGACCTGTGAGTGAGACACTTCTGATTGACGTGAAGAGCTGGCCCTTGCAGTAACACCTTTATGGTCACAGTGCGGTCACGTCAACCGTCCGGCAACTGAAATCAGTCCGTTACTGGTACTGAACTCTAACAGAAATACGCTGGCGAACTTTCTGTGCGAAACTGAGCCTCCAAAGATGCTATCCAACAATACTGCTACTCAGATAATTTAGTTTGACACGCTAGTCTGTACCTAGGCAAAGCTATTTGATCGGTGTCTTAGCTTTGCATACCTTGCGGCGATATCAAAGCGATGGCATGTCTTTTGCACCTTGAGGCACCAGCGACAAGGGTTGACACTTGTACTCGACAAAAATTAAACAGATTTTGAACCACTTACATAGCGCATTTCTGTCCTGAGTGCCGTCCAACGATATTTTACTTTGCCATTTGTTTTTCTTTGGCAAACTGAGTCCGTTTGCGTATTTTTTCACACGAACTATTTTCTCGCGGAGGAAGATCTCAGCGAAAATAGGACACACCCTGATACAAGATGGCGGCAGACATTCAATGTTGGCAGGTCAAGTTTACTTGGAAAGATGTGTCGGTGGAAAACTTTTACTGAATCTGGAGTCATCAATACCGTTTGTGTGGCAACGAAACTGTGTTGCTACACTGGAATACCAACTATTTAAACTGGGAACTGACAATTAAGTTGATTGCACAGGTGTCTTCTGCTGGCTGCATGCGTGATCGTTGTCTGTCCACAGAGACTAAAAAATTGTTTTGGAAGGTTCAAGTGGATACGTTTTCAGGTGCTGAGAAGGTGAGATGTTTCAAAATCCAGATAACTTAATTGACGTTGAAGTTTTTATGTCGCAGTGTGCTGATTATCGGTGGTTGTTTCTGTGTATGCGCGCAGACGTAATGTTGACAAAGTTTGACATCTGATCTATCGTTTGACGCCGACAGGCGTAGACACTTCGGTCCCAACCCTATGACAGTTTTCCGTTTGTTCTTGTCGTCTTTCTTTTTTGTAACTGCTGTCAGCTTAGAATATGGCCCCTTCATCTTCCCTACCCTATTACCTTCTGAGCAAATCCCAATGGCGCCACCCCTCGATCTCGACCATTTGCTATCATGCTCAAATGCCTTGCCTTCAGAAATTAACTTCTTTGGGAGCTACAATGAAATCCAACCCCTCCCCGTTCAGTGTCATCAGTTTCAGAATTAAACTGATTAAACATGTTAAGATGTTAACCACAATACTGCAGCCAATATTGTGGTGATGCAATTTCCAGGATGTATTAACTCTGTCAGTGCGATGGTCTGATTTTTTGGTCCTGACGTTCACAACACTTTGCTTCACAAGGATGCATTTCTGAGATTGCCATCTTTCTATTCTCAGTCATTGACATCTAAATGTGGAACCAAATAAGGAACTAGCGAAACGTTTTTGTACTGGTCAAAGGGAAGCAACCTTTGTTACTATAATGTTAGTATGCTACTTCCCTAGCTGTTACAATATTGCCTGTTACATCATCAAAATGTGTGTGGCTGACAGCCCTGTGTTTTGGCTGTGATGCAAGATTGGTTTATCCACTGTTTGTCCACCAGGTATCCATGGTATCTGTTGTCATGGCCAGCAAGTGTACCACATGATATGCAATGTGCAAGAACTGTGTAAAACTTTGCAAAGCTAACTGGTGGCTCTGCTGGGTTTCAGTTAAAAAATATATGCAAAGAAACGGAAAAACTACATTTATATTCTCCCCCATCCCCCCACCCCACCTCACCCCCAGCTTGGCCAGAAAGCCCACGCACAGGTCAGTGGGAGAAACTAACAGCACACAGAGAGTTAATTCAGTAATTATGAATGATTATGGTCCATTTGGTCACTCTGTGACAGTGATCTGACATTGACTGTTGATTGTTGCAGTTGCAGACAAGATGACACACAATCAGAGCAACAAGAACAAGCCTGACGTTCACGTAAGTTACTTCTCCCTGATACATCTGCTTTTTTTTTTTCACCCTGAAATCATACTCATACATGTACTGATGTAGTGTCATAAAATATGCATTATGTTGCTTTGTGCATCACTGCAGTTGTGGCACTTGCGTGCTGGAACTGGTAAATCCATGGAATCATGCTGTGTTGTACTGTATTCATTTCAGCGAACAGGGCATTAAGCTATAAATAGCACACAGTTTATGGAGAGAGGCAGGAAAATACGGACCGTTTTATATCTTGTGTGATGCTTGGGCAGGCATGGAAAGTACTTAGGTACAGTGTTATTTAAAGCATTACGTTTACAATTTCCATGGTTTGGAATAAATAAAATTCAGCTCCAACACACAGAATAGGTCTCAAGATCAGGCTATGCCACTTGCATACTGTGGTCTCCTGACAGTTACTAGGCCGTCTATGGTTACTTTCAGTTTTGCAACGTCAGAATTTGCAGTGCTTGTGAGCGTTTTGCCAGCCACATAAGACATAAGACATAGTCATAAGACATTTATTAAATTTCCAAAAGAGGAACATTGTTTTGTGGTCTCTCATAAAAACATAAAACATGCCAAACACTCACTCATACGGCCATGCACACTCATTCCACCTATTTACATGTTCGTACACTTGTAAGTTGTACCTAAAAATCTATCACAATGTTGCAGTACTATGAATAAATTACAAGACTACACCCACATCATTTCACATCAGCAGCACAACAGCAGAGGTGCACATAACTATCACAGTCAACGCCAGCTGACACCCAGCAAGAAACAACACGTCTAATTAGAATTTAAGAAATATCACATCAGCATCAACAAGCCTACCACACAACCCTAGATCTGCTTATTCATTAGCCTAATAGACATTGGTACAAAGCTATTCATTGTTTTGAGTTTCTTGGCAGTAAAGGCTCTAAGCAGTATGTACTGATGTATATGTATACATGTGCGTCAGGAGCCAAGCACTGTGATTGAGCTTCCACAGTTTCCTTTATTGCTTGCATGATGATGAAACAGTAGCAGATTCCTTGAGTTTGCCGTTGCAATGGTTCTCCTTCTGTATTGTATACCTATCCCCCTTTTCCCGCTGTCTGCAGGGTCGTCAGAGCGTGGACCCAGAGGAGCGCTTCACAAAACTGGAGCGCATCGGCAAAGGTTCATTCGGTGAAGTGTTCAAAGGCATCGACACAAAGTCGCAGGAAGTTGTTGCCATCAAGATCATCGATCTAGAGGAGGCCGAGGATGAGATTGAAGACATTCAGCAGGAAATCATGGTGCTATCCCAGTGTGACAGTCCATATGTCACCAAGTATTATGGCTCCTACCTCAAGGTCAGTTTGTAAGCTGTCACTCATGTCCCTCGTCAAGTGTCCCCAAATGATAAACCAGTCTGTATTGAGTCCCATGTGCCAAACTTGTGAAAAAGAAAGGTTTGTTTCAAAGTTTCACGATGGTCTCTTCTTTTTCTTTGCGACTCCAAAGCAAACTGTTTTTGTCACACAACAACAGGAACAGTAAATGACACAAGAACAGTGGGCTTCTAGTTACCTTGTAAGAATCTACATAGATTGCCTGCTGTGAAAAAAAGAATGGTGAACAAGAATAGTTGCCACATGTCTCATACATTTAATTTATTAATACAGTATTCATGAATTGTTGGATTCGCATGGTTGCAAGTTGTAAATTGTCATGGCATATCTTACTGTCTGATTTGCAGGGTTCCAAGTTTGTGTGTGTGTGTGTACCCCCCCCCCCCCCAAATCAGTGGGTTTTTTTTTTAGGAGCAAACCAAATTCTTCTTGTATCCGATTGCTGCTGGAAGCAACAAAACAAAACTCTTTATATTGTCTGATGTGCAGGGTTCCAAGTTGTGGATTATCATGGAGTATCTAGGTGGTGGATCCGCCCTGGACCTGATGAAGGCTGGCTCCTTCACAGAAAACGACATTGCTATCATCCTCCGTGAAATCCTCAAGGGCCTCGACTATCTGCACTCCGAGCGCAAGTTGCATCGTGATATCAAAGGTACGAATTACCATTTTTGGTGGCTAGAGTGCTCTATGTGTAAGTGACCAGCATGTAGAATTGAAGGCACTGCTGTGTTCAGAGAAACTGTCAATTTTCAAGCCAATGGTCCAGTGCCTATTACTAAAAATAGTAAAATGAAGGTGACTTTCTCATCAGACCACTTTTCCCGGTGCCTTTTGTGGCCACTCTAGCCATGTCATTGTTGGGCTAATGAGTTGAAAGGTCTTCCAGAGAGACGTCTGGTCCAGGGTCATCACATCAGCTCCCTGTGGGTTTTTGCTACATACAGTGCTGTGTTCTGCAGTGCTTTGCCAATCCAATAAGCTAGTCCCACAAGTCTGGATGCATTTTGACATGAGCTGTTTGGAATTGATGAAGCTGAATGTTTCGATGCTATCAACAGTAGATCCTTCATGGTCATTGATGAATTTTGGTGTTCTTCTCCATTTTGAAAATAGCGCAGGATAAATGTGCAATACTTGTCATCCTGCCCTGTTCTCAAAATTCCGTTACATCAAATTCCATTATATTGGATGATGCTCTGTCATGTCGACAGTAGAGATGTTGATGCCAGTGTAACGGTCGTTTTTCTGTGTGTTTCAGCGGCCAACGTGTTGTTGTCAGAACACGGGGACGTCAAGCTGGCTGACTTTGGTGTGGCCGGTCAGTTGACCAACACCACCAACAAACGACAGACATTTGTCGGTACGCCATTCTGGATGGCACCAGAAGTCATAAAACAGTCTGCCTATGATACAAAGGTAGGGAGTTGTTTCTCCTCAGCATTGAAACAGTTGTTACGTTTACAATGTCACATTGGTTTTGTTTGAATGAGTTTGTCACTGAAATAGATTGAGAGTGGATTGCACCCAAATGTTAAGAAACATTTTTACAGGAGTATTTTGTTTCAGCTATTTGTTAAATTAATATGAATAATAATTGAAATTGTGACAAATCTTGTACATGCTATGATGATACTTTAGCACACATAGGTTTGACACTGTTTAGTTGCATAGTATTAGACTTGGACATCACACATTACTTTAGGATCTGTGTTTAATATGTATGGATTTATATGTCTAGATAAATTAATGTGTGTGTGTGTGTGTGTGTGTGTGTGTGTGTGTGTGTGTGTGTGAGCCAGAAGAAAATTTTCTGCCATCGACAGACAATAAAGTTATATTGAATTGAATTGAATTGAACACTGATGGCATGCTTTATAGTCAGTGATTTTTAAGACTGTATTAAAGAAATTTTTTATGTTGCTTGAGTATTTGTGATATGCAATAAAATAAATAAGTAAAAACACGATTGAAGTTGTACTGTTGGCTTTTTGTTGTTATTGTTTCTAGTTTCATCCTTGTTTGTCAGTATGTTTATTTCCATAATTTATGTTCCCCAGGCGGACATATGGAGTTTAGGCATCACAGCAATAGAACTTGCCAAAGGGGAGCCCCCCAACTCTGACCTTCACCCCATGCGTGTGCTGTTTCTGATACCAAAGAACAACCCGCCACAACTGACGGGAAATTACAGCAAACCTTTCAAGGACTTTGTTGAAATCTGCCTGAACAAGGATCCTGAAAACGTACGTTGCTTTCTTGTCAGCCACGGATTTCTGTTTAGTTTGCAGGGTGTTATGATCCATCTCGGTCGGTGCTTATTGAGTACCCAGAAACTGTCAGCTGAAAACACCCTCTTAGACCTTAAAATTGATAAGTGAGGGTCATTTAGATGTCTTATCTCTTGTTAGCTGAAAATTTCATGCATGTTTACGTGAAATATATCTCTTGTGTGCTTTTGTGCATAGTGGGGAATACCGGTTTGTCCATTAATATGTCTTGTGCTGTTACCGTGTTGATGATGATGTTCTTTTTGGGTTATTTTTGTTTATGGTGGTGGTGGTGGTTTTAAGTGATCTCACTTACCGATTGTAAAATTACATTTTTCAGTTTTATTCTTTATTCTCTTAGGCAGGGATTTAAAGAAGTTTTTCTTCCTCTGTGTTTCACCTCAAATTGCTTTGGCTTTTTTTTTCACAGGGAAGTAAATTTAAAATTGACATTTAAGCCGTTTCTTCTCTGAAACTTCCCCTCAGGCGTTTTTAGAAAACACATACACACAGAAAGATCCTCTTTCTTGGTGTTTAAATCTTGTAATTTTTCTTCTGCGTTTGTACAGAGGCCATCGGCCAAAGAGTTACTGAGGCATCCATTTATGAAGAGGGCACGGAAAACAGCCTACTTGACGGAGTTGATAGATCGCTTCAAGCGTTACCGCCAGGAAAAGGGGCCAGACAGCGAGAGTGACGACAGTGATGGGTCAGTATTTGTTTTTCGTTCAGTGTGTGGTTTATAATATTTATTTTGTAACTACAGATAAACCTCATTTATTGTGATCTTTGAGGGCTATGGACATGACCGGAGATAAATAATAATGATATAAGAAACTTGTAGGTGCTTATACATTACACAGGCTCTAAGTCTAAATGTTGTCTTGGTTTTACACAAGTGAGTGTCACACACACACACACACACACACACACACACACACACACACACACACACACACACACACACGGAATGGAGGAGTCAGGCCTTTGCTTTTGGTACAGACTGAAACATTGCTCTGTATTCTCGGTGCACATAGGGGCCTGTTCAGTTTGTTTCTTATTAATGAATTTCTAATGGTGGGTAACCTCTGGTATCCAGCGCTTGTTCATTTGCGGTGCTGTACAACCTCTTGTAGTCGTTGGTTGTTCATTTATGTCGGTGTGTGGAGCCGGGGTGGCCGAATGGTAGAGCATTGGACTTCTAATGATCGGGTCGTGAGTTTGTATCCCAGCTGGGGCCAAATATTTGTGCTGGCTTTTTCATTATTGCCCCGTCTTTGATATCACCCGTATGTGGTGGAAAAGGATGTTAAACCTCCAAACACCCACCCACCCATTTACGTCAGTGTGTAGGAACGAAAACCTGGTGAAAACCAAAGCATTGATCTGTCTGTTTAGGTCTGGGGAGAACAGTGAAGATGAGATGAAGCCGGACTGGTTCCTGACGATAAAGGACACCACCCCTACAGTGCAGCTTAACGACGTGAGTACCAAACGCCTCTCTCTGTGTAGCCTAGAATAAGTTGCCAACGTTCGTTAGATTATCAGTGTAGAGAGCGGTCAGTCCGTGTGTGTTGTATGCTGTTGAGTGATTTTTTTCACATCCCCACCTCCACCGTATGACGTGCATTACAAGCATCACGTGCATGATACAATGAACGTTTCACTCATTCTGTGTACGGAATGCTTCCCTGTGGTTTGGTGGCTGTAATCAGTGTAGTCAGTTGTGGCATGACTGTGTGATGGCTCTCTCTGTGAGTGAATTGAAAGCATGCCTACTGTTGTTTCCGTGTCAGTATACATATTCCGCCAGTACTTGTCAGCCTCAATTTAGCTTTCAAATCATACTCACAGGGGAGGGGCTGTGGAACGGCAACAGGAAGTACATGCCGTATGCCCAGGGGAAAAGGAAAAAAAGGGTTTATAGACCTGTGGAACTTTGTTAATGGCGATACGCACCTCCGTTGTCCTGACTAATTAAGTTTCTTGCTAAGAATGATGAAAGACAGAGAGAAATATGGTGTATAATCACAGACTGTTGTGGAGTTAAATTCAGGCTGATGTGTGCAGGGAATACGTGTGAATGTTGTTTGCTTCGTGGTGACAGGGAGAGAATAAGAGTGTTGGTCATGTCACATGTTCAGCTTGTGTGCATTGGAGTCTGTGAAACCCAGTGTGGGTTGTTCCCCTTCATCAGTGAGCAGTTGCTGCCCCTTTTGCCTGATTTTGTTGTGTCTTTCGGTGTTACTGCTTGAAAGTCAATTGCTGGGATGATGATACCTTTTGTTCTGTACTATCCTTCTGCAGCTTTCTACAAGCATTGCCTTGTGGGGTTAGCGGTAGTCTTTCTACAAGCATTGCCTTGTGGAGTTAGCGGTAGTCTTTCTACAAGCATTGCCTTGTGGGGTTAGCGGTAGTCTTTCTACAAGCATTGCCTTGTGGGGTTAGCGGTAGTCATTCGTTTAGTAGACTGCTACACTGTCGCTGAGCTGGTTCTCCAGAGCCTTATGTTCCTAATTTCTGGTTTTAACTCACACAGCACAGAAAATTGTCTCTGGTGGAAAAGCAAAACAAAACACAAACGACAACAAAATCACCTAAGACGTACAGCAGCCCCAACCCCCATCTGCCCAAAACAAGCTTCATCTCAGACAAGTAGAGCGGGCAAGTGAGATGACGACACACTTGCAACCCCAGTTTCAGTGATTGAAACTGATAAACAGTGCCCAAATGAGAGAAAATATTTGGTCGCAGGAGAGTGACATGAACTGAAGTCATAAAAACTAGTCATGAAAATCTTCCTAACTGTTCTTTGCGGACACAAGAACTGAAAAGCACACTGGCATTCACGTGGTAATGTGCGGCTATGGTAGTTGTGCACAATCTGATACAATGTATGACTTTATACTGTGTCATTGACACTTGTCTTCTTGAGTTAGAACCAGCTGAGTGACAGTGTTCTAGGTCTGCCTCTGGTAGCAGGACATGTACATGCATTTCTAACTGGGATGCTTATCTGTTGTCTAATGTTGTGGTAGGAAAAGCTGCTCTTGGTTCTCTTGAGCAGAGGCAGGCATGGGGTGGGGGTGGGGAGGCTGGGAAGCAGAGAGGAGCATTTGTGTTGGGGTGCGGTGTGGGGTGGCTGTTGCATGCTGGGAATGTTTGCTAGCAGCCTTGTGACCTTGGTGACGGCCTGCCTGTTGTTGCATGTTGTACCCGTAGAATCGCGGGGGTAGCTCAGGTAGCCCCAAGCCCAAACGCCAGGCTCCGACCGCCCCCAACCAACAGCAGCAGCAACAACAACATCATCATCACCATCACCAAGCACCGCCACCTTCTGGGTTGCCGGCTGCACCACCCCCATACAGTGCCGTTGGTGCTGTAAGTGTCTGCCTGCTCATGGCCGCGTGCATGCTACTCTCTAGACGTGTGTCTTTGTCTGTGTGTTCACATTATCAGTGTATCCCTACTAAACTTTTCTCTTTCGCTGTCTCCCAAGATATTTTATGGGCTGGTAGTAGTAGGTAGTTTAACGTAAAGAGTTCATAGTCGTCATACCCTGTTCATCTCATGGTGTTGAGTTACTGCCTACATCGTGTTAGCCTCATTGTACACTCTGTGAGCATTGCCCTTGAAAGTAAAGAGAGAAACAGAAGTGATTAATCAGTGAATACACAGTTGTGTAACATTGAACCGTAATTTTTGTGAATTCCTCGGCTCCAGCGCCTTTCTTAAGCGTCTCTCTCTCTCCCACCTTCCTAATCCTACCCTACCCTCATGTGGTGTGTTCGTTTCATTTTCTGTGTGATTCGCTCTCATGTGTGAAACTTTGTACTTGTAGCTATTGTAACCCTTCCCACTGTTTCAGTTCTTGTGCTTTTCATGTCTTTGAAATGAAAGACAGTTGTAAAGATTGGAAAGAATTAAAACTTCATTATGAAAAGAATGACAGCAGTGTATTGTTGATGACCACAAAGTTGGAAGGGTTCTGTAGTACACTATAGATGATGAGTCCTTTTCTGAGGTTATAGATGATGAGTCCTTTTCTGAGGTTAATTAACAAGTTAAAGTAGAACGCTACAAGTGATCCTGATGCCAAGTTTGTATCTAGACGTTGTGCTATTGCTTTGCTAGTTACTAAGTAAGTTAGTGATGCGAGTGATGTGATTTTGATGAGAAAGTGCGAGCTATAGAATGATATTACATTACCAGTAGTGGTTGTGAAATGCTATTCCTGCTTTGCTAGTGAGTGATGTGAATGATGTTGACTGCTGTTGAAGAAACAGCGTGTGATAACGAATGATATTGCATCGCCACTAGTGGTTGTGACTGTGAGGATCACCCCCTTTGCCTTGTTGTGGACAGTGTGTTGTGTGAGGCTTGCCGCTTGTTGTGGCGTGTTCTGCTGTAGTGGCTTACAGGCTGGCTGTCCTTTACAGATGGCCTCTAAGTCCAGCAGCTCTCCCGAGTTGATCCAACCCCTGCACTCCCCTCAACCTCTCCCCCAGCACAGACCGTATGTTTACGGGGGGAACCTACATGTAAGTGCCGTCCCCTTTCAGTTTCCCCGCCTCTCACACCTTATTTGGCATGGCACCTTGTTATTACTGGTACATGTAGTTTCCTGTGGCGTCGCATGCATGTCAAGTATTCCTTTGTACGATGGCTCCCTCTGCATGTCCAGTGATCGTTGACCATGTATGAGTTTCCCTGTATTTGTATTTTGACAAGTGAAGGATGTATGTGTACCTCCCTGCATGTGTTTCGAGTTGTACCCAGCACATCTGTGTCTGCATGCGCATTATATAGGGTACTGTGTCTTTGATTCCTTGTAGGCGGCATCTGCATAGAACAGGAGTCACTGTTCTGTGTCAGTTTAATGAGCTGTTCAGGGCTTTTAATCTTCCATCTTTTGGCAGATTTCCACCTTTGGCTAAGACTTTTAACTTCTCCTGAAAAGTTTGTGTCCTCTGAAACACTTAAAATCATGCCAAAATGCACCAAATTGCACAGATTTTAGGTGTTTTTTTTGGGGTTTTTGTTTTGTTTTGTTTTTTAATTCCAGGGAGCATGCCCCCGGACACTCCTAGCATAACGTGTCTGCTTTGCAGACACACACCCTCATGCCGTCATGGCTTTGCCACTTCGTCATTAAATGCGACACACTTTTCCACCTTTCAGTTCACGGATTTCCCATCCCCTTCTGTTCACATGACATTCTCTCAGTCCTGTCTGTAGCATACTGAGTAGTGCATGTTTGTATGTGTAGGAATACGTATGGATGTAGTGTACCTACCAGGTAAAAAGATGGTGTAGGAATGGTGGAATTTCCATTTTCTCTCTCACCCACCCCTCCCCACATACCTTACACCTTTTTCACACGGTGACATGCGGTACATGGACAGTTTTTCTATTGCTGAATGTATTGGTCACAGTTTGTTGGAATAATAATAATAATAATATTTATAGGGCGCCTATCCCCGTGGAACGAGCTCTAGGCGCCTTACAATCTAAAACCTAAAAACAGCACAAAAACCCCATTCACACAACTCAATGTACACTGCGTAAGAAAAACAAAACAAACAAAAAAAACCCAATTAAATGCATGCACACCAGTTTTCATAGTAGTTTTGCATGATATTTATTTACCAAAGTTGGGAGTTTTGGATTCTTTATCAGTTATGAATAATTATATTTATTTAGCGTTCCCACAGTTATTTGCCTCTCCCTTGTTGTAGTGTTTAGATAACTGTACATTTATTTATCTCTTTCCCGTATTTCCTGTTTCCCTGGCTTGAATCCCTTTCAACCCTCTTTACTCTCGCTAAATCAATATACACTGGCGTACAATCCTTTTGTCTGAATCCCTGTGATATCTTTCCCCGTTTTATATCTACATGTATTTTCTTTTGCATGCTGCATGTACAGTACATGTACACTAGTCGTTTGGGTGATCAAGTGTGTTCACAAAGCACATTGTAGTGTATGGGATGACCTGTTGGTATATGAGTCAAATATATAAACTTTATTATGATATCAAGGCTCAGTCACTTAACCTTGAGACCTGTGACCTTTTTATCTACTGGTGCATATGTATGCATGCCGTTTCTGTGAGTGAGTGATTAGAACTTTGAATTAGCGTTTGTATCTAATCTATAGAAACCACTGTCCTTACACAAATGTGCATGAACTTTACTTAAGTTATTGAGTGCAGGATGTTACTTGACTTCATGCTTTTTGCCTTTTGTCATGGTGTCAGATTTTCTGCCTGTACTTGTACTTGTGTGTTACAAGTACTTACTTTGTGAGAGTGGTGACCTTGATATTGTCATCAGAGACCTTACAGTAACAAGACAGTCAGTGTCTCCTTGTGGCCATATTGGAAAGTTGAGAACAGCCAAGCACTTCCGCCCTTTTATTTGAATGGGGCTGTTACTGTTAGGCCTGATGGCCCAGTATCTGTAAGAAATTAATGTTAAGGTCAGTTTTGCCAGGATTGGCATTTGATGTAACTTGGAGCAGCGAACCGAAGGACAGGGATTATCATGAAACCATTGAACCATTGATTATCATTGAACCATGTGACACTAGGTTAGCTGGGCCTTTTCAGATCTAACTCTGGTCACGGTGCCCTCACAAAAATACTCAAGCTTATTATCTGTGGTCTTTGGTGTCAGAAAAAGCTGAAATTTTAGTGACATTTTTGTACATGTGTGCTGACAATAACGTATGCTGTGTCATGAAAAGTTTGACAGTTTTGGTGTATGTGTTACCAACACTGGTGTGGTGACTTTGTCAGTGTTTGTGTGTCTTATTTGTGAGTTGGAGAGTTTTGACAAATGCTTTTCTGACATTGTGTTGTGCGATGCCATGGTTTTCTTACAGAGAGTGTGTTAGTTGTGATAGATGCTTCACTGACACTAGTGCTGGTCTGTGTGTGTCATGTCATGTCATGTCATGGTTGGTGGTCTTGCCTACAGGCGGCCCCCCACCCCCAGCACCCACCACCTCCCGCCAGTCGACCAGAGCATGACAAGGATCCTTCCATTGGCTCGGGCAATGTGTACATTGTGAGTTATCGCCCCCTTTATTTTTCTTCTTTCCCCAACACAATGGCTTTTTGTTCTGTCCAGTGTTGTACACTCGGTGTGACATAAACTTTCAAATTTCATTCACATTCTGTCTCTGTCTTGGACTCTTGCTCTCAGAGTCTCTCTCTCTTGGTTGTCACTCCGTGTCTGCCTCTCTCTTTCTCTGTCTCTGTGTGTGTGTGTCTCTCTCTCTGTCTCTGTCTCTCTCTCTTATTCTCTCTCTCTCTCTCTCTGATGCACACACAATAGCTGTTGTGTAACAGTATACACAGACAGACACACCTACCACTGTCGGTATCTGTATCAAAACTTAAGCCTAAGGGAAACTGTCCACAGTGATGCATGAGTCAGGGAGTGAACATAATAGCATTTGCATAATGGGAATCAGCTGTTTGTGATTGTGGGTGTGTGCTGCGAGTGAAGCTGTGGTTGCCTTGGCTGCTGTGTGCATGTCGTACGTGTGTGTGTGTGTGTGGACTTGGTCTGATTGGGCCTACAATACCTCATGTTGCATGTCGTCTGCCACATCGTTTGGGTGGATGTGCTGTGAATGTGCCAGTCACCCTCTCCCTGCCTCTGTGTGTGTGTGTGTGTGTGTGTGTGTGTGTGTGTGTGTGTGCACCGCATTTTACCAGCAGCACTCACAGCGCTTGCTGTTTAAAAAAAAACAACAAAAAAAACCCCTACATATTTTAAGACTACCTGTTGGATACGTGTAACCCTTACGTTGAAAATACCATCAATAACTGAATGATGCATAGTGTACTTTTTAACTTACAAGTGTGAGTGCAATAGTGAAGCATAGAGCTGCAACATCTGAGTTGGAATAACAGAATGTGTTGTCAAATCGTTTCCAGTGCTATAGTAAAGTTTAGTGCTGCAGTGTCCGAGTTGGAATAACTTAATGCTTGCTGTCATAACAGAATGACAGCCCCAAGCACCTGCGTAGTCACTCGGACATTTCTGCACCGCGGTCTCCCCCGCCTTACACCTCTCAATCTCAGCCGCCTAAAGTAAGTTCCCACCAGGAAAGTGTCCGCTGGTTTATAAATCCTTCCAGTTTCGTATCTTTTGGTTTCAAGTAGATTATTTTGTGAGTTTAATTTTTTTCCCCCTTTTTGGTTTCTTCTAAAAAGAAATAAAAAGGGTTCATGTTATCTTTTTTTTTCTTTTTTTTTTTTTATAAACCCTGGGACAAATTCTTACATCAAACATGGTTGCCTCCTTCTGGGTTGCCTGTTATTTTTTCTGTCATTTCTAATATATTTCTTGTCCTCCTTTCCGGTACAGATTTTTAATTTTCTGCAAGTTGTAGCATAGAAACTTCTCATTTAATTTAAACTTCCCATGGTATTTTTTTTTTTTTTATCTGATACAGATTTTTAAAATTTTCTGAAAGTTTTAGCATAGACGCTTCTCATTATGACCACACCATGCCAGATGTCATGACGTTTAGCAGTAGACAGTCCTTGACCTTGACCAAAGCTTGTCTGTCCTTTGTGCCCGTTAGCCGCCATTGCACGAACGCCCTAAATCTCAGTACGACTTGCCCAACTCGGTCCCCATCAACAACAACAACTACCAACCAGGACGCATGCTCAGTCCATACAAGGGGGGCTATCAAGTCTTACCGCCCGGCCCCGTCGTGAGTCGCATCCCTTTGTCTTGTTTTTTGCCTGCATGCACACCCCATGTTTTTAATCTTTCCCCTTGCATGCCGTGGTTACTGTTCCTGAAGATCTCCTCTACCGCCTGCACACCCTCTTTTGCATGATGTTTCTGAGTTATAGCTTTTTCCTGTTTGCATGGTTAATTAACCAGGTTTAATGGCAGACTAACACTATACTTGGGATGCATCTTGTAGTCACTGTCAGTGGAGTCGTGAATCTTTTGAAGCAGTTCCGAATGTACTGTCTTCATTTGTAGTACAGATGTGTGTCCTGTGATGACCATAAGGTATCCAGAACGATACATGCCAAGCATGCAAACTGTTAACATTCTCAACGCAGATCTTGACAGACGTCTTGCTGCAGTTTGAACTGATTCAGATCCTTGTGGCAGTTTTAAGTGATGTAGACCCGTGCTGCAGTTTTAACTGACTCACATCCTTGCTGCGGTTTTGACTGACTCTGATTCTTGCTGCAGTTTTGACTGACTCTAATTCTTGCTGCAGTTTTGACTGACTAATTCTTGCTGCAGTTTTGACTGACTAATTCTTGCTGCAGTTTCGACCAACATGCTGTAACAAGATGCATCTCTCATGGCTAAGACTGCCACTGTCTCACGTATCTACATCCCATATTGATCAGGCATGCCTATTGTCAGGCTATACTGTCAACTAACTACAGCTTGAACAGTGTACCGACTTCAACCATTCTATGACTGGCTGTAGCATGTAGCTTTGGTTGTGTTAAACACACTTCGTAACCCTGCATGAGTATGGAAGATTTAAACTGTGATCTCATTTCTGCATAATGCGTTATGAGCAAAATTGTTCAGTAAGCGCTACTTGGGTTTTCTGTCATGTACTTCTTGTAGTAACAGCCTGCTTCCAAGAAATGGAACATTTTGACTCTGAGTGCATGAAAGATTGTTTCTTCAAGTTCTGACATTTCCTTCTTTTGGGGTGTGTGATGATAGTGTACGAACAGTAAGAGTACCAGTGTACCAAGAGCACATAGTGATGGTGAAAATGCATGTACAGTCAAAACCACAAACAAACAAAACTTCTACAGGGTCGGTAGGTCCATTGCCTCCATTGCCATAAATATACATGTACCAGTAGACAAATATTACCAAGTAGTATAGCTTCTAGCGATACTTGCAATAGCGTCATCGTAATAGACATAACACTGTCATTATTACGCATTTAACATTGCTAACATGCGGCTGTATTGTCTGCTTGAGCTGCTCTGTGTATATATATATGCACAAGTGTTGATGTGTGTGACTGTGTTTGCGAGTGAACACAAACGTGTGTGTGTATGTGCACAATTTCTCAGTTCTTGTATATATACCTGATCACCAGAATCTGTGCACGAGAGTGTGAGAGAGTAACCACCAAACATGTTTACAGATAGTTGTGGCCAGCTGCAAAGTGGAATAAACATGTTTTGGAATGAACGTGTATTCAGCACAGCTGCAGAGCATGTGCCATGTTTCAGTGCGTAACTAGATTTTGCCCTGAGTTATCACAAGCATGAGCATGTCGGCTAACAACACGCATGTATTGGAAGCATGCTGGAGTACAGTGTACATACCAGTACTTCTACATGTATATAAAATGTGTACAAATAATTGCACCGTATATCTCTATACTAATCTCCTGTAACTGGTATGGGTATGATGCACAGTGTGAGAAAGACACAAGTGTGAGGCATGTTTCTTGTTTTAAATCACGTTGAGCACTAGAGAAAGTCTTAGTTTACGTTCACGAGTTCCAGCAAGAAACTGAAGGATGTGGGTTTTGTAGTTGTTTTATTATGATCTGTTGTTGTTGTTTGGTTTTTTCCCCCTCACTGTTGAAATGACAAAAGTCTGAAGGAGAGTGCACTGTATGGTAAACACAGAAAACATACACTACAGTGTGCAGAAGCAGGACTGAGTTCCAAGTAATTGTATTATGTGAAAAGTATGAACGCCATTCTGCATCACATGCACTTCAGTGCAACTGTCCTTACCACTGTCGCTATGCTGGTAAGGGGAGGTAATGAGGTGTGGGTTGATGGGTAAAGTGCTAGGTGATGCGTGTTTTATAGTCTACACAGAGCAAGTTTCAGTTTTTGCTACCATTAACTTACAGCTTGAACAGTGTTCAATTTTTGTCATTATCATCATTTGCCAAAGATTCTAATTTATACATTGTGTACATTTTATAGATATCCAGTCAGAACAGTTTGATAGGCAGGGTGAAGAAAGATTTTATGTATGCTAGGTGTAATGTGTTCTCTTGAGACATATCAATTTCTTTGTGTTGACAAGTCCGACTGTATTCTGAAGTGACTTTAAAATTGACATACACGTACATTATTACTTGGTGATGCATGTTCGTGTAATACAGATCATCTGTTCATGTTGAGTTGAAATGAATATTTGTTGTACTGTCTTGCAGCCGACCAAAGGCCCCGCTCCGCCAGCACCGCAGGTGATCGCCAACACACGACCTCAGATCTCCCCAAGCCTGGAGCACGTTGTCAGGCCCATCCTGTCCACAGTAGGTTCCTCTCTAGCTCACTGTGTCAGTTGGATTGGCGGCATTGCTCTTCTTACCCAGCGACAACAGTCAGAAACAATAACCAAACCCACACTTTTATGATTCTTAGTGATCAGTTTCGAAAGATCATTGAATAAAGATTTTCTTGACACTTTAAGGTCAGTCACAGCATGTTCAGCCAAGTAGTTCCCGTGAGAAATAGTCATGCCAAGTGAATACAAGCTTGTATAACGCTGGTGTACATTGAACACAGTCCCAAAGACCACAGTGGTATGGAAGTGATCCCTGTTCACCAATGTTTACATGAGAGAAATGCATGATTTTGCAAACTTGATGTCAGAGAGGAAATTTCATCTGATAATTTGTTCTTTTTTTTTCTTTTTTTTTTCACAACACAGTTGAGAGAGGATTACCGCGAGGAGTATCGTCGGATTGGACGACCCATACCCCTCACAGAGTCTATCGATGAGCTGCGCAACGCCTTCGACCTGGCTGAGCAGTCGTGTCCTGGTTTGACTGACGACCTTTTGTCTGGGATTCTAACACGCATTGCCACCTCGTCGCGGACCATCAGTGAAGCAGAACTCTCCCAGGGGCTCAGCAACTTGAAACTCTAGATTCTGGTAAAGACTGCTGCTGAATACATCTTAAAAAACATCTGTTTCATTTGACTGTAGAAAATGATGATACACACAGATTGTGCAGTAACATGGTTTGCAGAGAGTAAATTGCACAAAATGTTGAAATCTCCAGTGTTCCGGTTTTGATATATATCAAAGAAAATTGCAATGTTATGTTTTTGGTAATAATAGACGTGGTTCTTGTAAAAACAGTCTGTGGCACATTTTGCTATTTGTTTTTGCCATTTTGAGGTCACCATTTTTTATTTTACCAGTATAGTTAATGTTCTTGGTAAGAGGATGTGCTGTTTGTCCTGCAGGTGGCGTGTGCATGCGTGGCGATGAACGTTTGATGTTTGTATGGCTCTGCTGACCTTGGACGCCGCCTCCACCTCCACCTCCACCTCACCCACCCTCGTTGACCCCACCCCTCCACCATCAGCCTGCGGCTGGTATTGAGCGACGTCCACAATTCCCCAAACCAGCCGGCTTCTACACTGGAGGCAAACCATTCACACCATTCCCATCCACTGGAGTGGAGAGAGGATGTGGCTGTAACAGTCAGAAACACGTGGCGGAAACACTTGTTCTGTGCCGAGCATGCGTACCTATAACGAGGAAAAACTAGTGTGTTGTGGTCACTGGGCGAACAAGGTGTTGTTGCGACATGTATTGTGGAGAGTTGGGCAGCCGTGTCAAAGCAGAAAATAACCAGCACTGATTCGGAGTGTGATTTGATGCCAGTCAGCGCTGTTGTGGTCGTTAACGAAATCTGAAGGAAAATCTGTCTTCACTCCTACTCCTGCGGCCTACATTCTACATTCCATCATCGCAATATTCCAGCCGCGTGTGTCTGTGCGGAGAGACTGCTGGCCGTGGGCCGTTTGTGTTAATGTTGTGAGCGAGTCTGTGTAGCTCCTGGTGTGTGTACATCGTTTGTCTTTCCCTGCAGTGATGATTGAAGATTGATTGGCACACAGTCAGGTTGAGGTGTGTGGCCGGGACACTGGACTGTGACTAAACAGAGTAGGGTAACTGAAGCTCTAGCATATACACCACACTCGGTGTACTTGAATTTAGAGCAAACTGAATTGGGCTGTGAAGTTTATTTGTATTTTCTGTCAGTTTTGAAGGCATTCTGCATCACTCACTTTGTCGTTTGAAAAAAAAAATCCATTAAAATACCCCTTTAAATACCCAGTCCCGTCTTTTGCGTGTAACAGTTCTGGCAAATGTGAATTGTTAACTTAATAGTCTCATAACTTGATCTGCTGTTGTGTTACTTGCGCGATCAAATTTTGCTATCTCAAACAGATCAGCACAAAGTTATGGATGTGGTGGATGTTCAAACTGCCCCTTCCCTGTTTGAGCGTATGGGTATCACTACAGCGTACATGCCTCAACCTTACTGTGGTGTTTCTTGTTATTACAACCACAACTGTGAAGTTGCTGGGAACTTTAACAGTTGACTCCAGTTTGAATGATGTGTGACCGAATGGTGAAGTGTTGACTGTGTGTACATGTTTTTTGTCAGCAGCGTGACTGTGAGTGCTTCCGAGTTTCCTGTTTGTCCTGTGCTGCATGTATATGTATGTATTAGAAACGCGCTGTCTGCCACATCAAGTGAGAAAATGGTGATGTGTTGTTCAAAACAACTGTTCAGACAACTCTGTGAACATTGACGGAGGCACTCCGGCAGTCTTTTGTGTTGTAGTAGTCGGTAGTCTGTGTGAGTGGCTGTCTTGTTCAGGTTATTGGCATTGTCCAGAAGTGTCATGGCTGTTTTGTTTGTTCACATACATTGTTCAGGGAAAAGGGTCAGTGTTGATATGAGTGTCAGTGTGTGTGTGTGTGTGTGTGTGTGTGTGTGTGTGTGTGTGTGATATCTTCATAAATGCCAATGGGTAGATCTGTAGGTGTAGATGATCTCCCTGATGTCCGGCTGTGGTTTGTGAAACTTGGCCGACATGTTTGATAGGTGAGGGGAAAATGTGAAGACATTCCTGGAAGGTGATCTGTAAATCGTACCATCAGTTTGTCAGTGGCAAGGAACTTCTGACCATGCTGTCCCGTGTACGGGGCATGTTGAGTAGTGAGTATAAGATGCTTGTGACTAAAGACAATCAAAGACGGACGCGTTTGTTTGACAGATTCTAGCCATCAGTCTTCATGATTGGCGTTCAGTCATTACAGCCTTTCTTTGTCTGCCTTCACTGTCCGTAGTTGGCTACCACGTAGTGCACTCTGTGGGAAGTGGTTTTCATTGTAGTGTAGTAGTCACAGTGTTGCTGGTTGTGTTTTGCGTTCTGTTTCAAAATACTGGTTGAAGGCATTGCTTTTTGTGTAGATTACCTAGGTGGTAGTACTATTATGGTAAGCAGACACCAGATGTTTGTGGACATACGGAGAGTGTTGCCTGTCTTCCTGTGCAGCATGTGTCGGTCTTTATCAGCGTGCTTACCTCCACCCGGCTCCTGCAAACAGCAGCAAGTCTCGATGTGCCAACCCCACACAGCCAAGCTTCTGTTTGTGCCATGGGTTTTGTTGAACCAGCGTCATTCTGTTGTCAGTGCCAGAAACATTCTGTTGAACCGGCATCATTCTGTTGAACCGGCATCATTCTGTTGTCAGTGCCAGAGACATTCTGCTTTATCAGCAACTCCGCAGCCATCTTTGCAGTTTAGCACTGGTTTCAGTTTATCAAGTTAAAATGTTAAGAAGCTCCCAGACGTGGCATGGATAGACATCCATCCAGATTTCTGCGTGCAGTCTGTGTAAGAAATCATGATGGTGCCAAATGTGTACATGTGCATCTTACCCGGCAGTGCCAGTAGAAAGCAGATCATGACTAGAGACATGCCAACAGAGAAGCAGGGCTGTGGGTTACACACATGGCTGTATCAGCGTCAGGTTTGAATTCAACTTCGTTTTGTAGAGGGACGGTTTTTCTTGTTATGTGGTTGCTGTGTTTCTGGCAACCACGGTGTTGCTTGCCGTGTGATGCCACGTTGCTATGTGATGTTCCCTCTGTTATACATAGGGCAGAACTTTCAGTGTAGTAGCTGTGTCGAGCCGTGACGTGTCTGCGATGTGTGTGTTGTGCTGTGAAGATAGTGCACAGTGAGTAAGATAAGGGGAAGCCTTCGTTCATGATGGTTCAGGGTTGGCTATTTTACAGACATGCAGTATGTTTTATGGTGGATGTACGCTGCCTGCCTGTTTTGCCAGGGTTCCTTGGCATCTGAGCTGAAAAAATGCTATCTTGCAACAAGAATACCGATAGTACTACGAACAGTACTCTACGTCACGTTTGACAGTTGTGTTTCGGATAATGAAATTCCACACCTGCCAGTGACCATATTCCAAATCTGCTGTATTGACCAGTCAGCAATATTTCCAGTTTATTTTCTTTATTTGGGAAAATAATAATTCGTTTGGCCAGTGCTTGGCTTATTACACTTGTTTTTTATGTGTGTGTGTGTGTGTGTGTGATGGTGGTTGGGGGGGGGGGGGGGGTAAGAGACCCACAGATGTCTGTGTGAAGTGCTGTTTTCCATTGCGGAGTTTCTGTCCAGTTTCAGCGTCACTTTGATCAGAACTCTCACAACACAGTACCTATACTATCAATTGCTGTTTCTCGCAGTTGACTTTCCCTTGTGAATTCCCGTATGGATTGTTTCACTTGAAAATATGGCTCTCCTGACGTCAGACTAGCACAGCTGCCGTCTCCTGTGTTCACCACTCTGCTTTGTGTCCTGACCTAAATGTACCCAGTATGTTTGAAGCGTGCCATGTTTTGTGTTTCCACTGTGTCCTGTGTGCCATATCATTCTTTTGTGTGACTTGCTGTGTGGACTGTGCAGTTCTAGTAGTGATGGCAGCATGTTCGTGTGTGTGTGTGTGTGTGTGTGTGTATGAAATAGCCGTTGTAACAAAGCGTATTAATTGGGTTTGCAACATCAGGAGTGAATGGCTAAAATTCAGATAAATTGAAATTGAAATCAGAGGTTTTATTTTATATTTGACATGTATATATTGGACGTTTGTACAGATGGAAGCTGCGGATGTATTAAAATGTGCATAGTCAGATTTGAAGTACTGATATGCAAAGTGATCATCATTCTATATTGAGTTGTATACTATCATTGGTTTTGTTATATCATTATTACTCTTTATTAGTTTGTTGTTAAAAAAAAAAGAATTTATTATGAATGATATTTAACAAAATATCTGTACATGTGTTCATAGCTTCTATTTCTAATGCTGTATTTGTAATGGAGTTCAGTTTGTTATGACTACTTGCATTACTATGGGACACAACGTCGCACCACCTTAATTCAGGTTACAAAGTTCAACATATCATATCATTGCACTATGCCTCCTGTCATCTGTTGTCACTGTTTGTTGATCAGCATTTCTCTCTCCCTCTCGCTCTCATCCTGTCCCTTCACAGATCTACAATGTTACCAAAAACAGCACGTAACATGCCAATTATGTTCATTTGGTATAGTTTACCCTCTAGGGTTGTGCAAGTGTACCCCTGTCATTTGCAAGGGTAGCAACTGTACCCCATCTTCCCACTCAGCAGTGTGATTCCACCCTTGCTGCATGGGGCCTGGTACTATCTTCACCAGTCAACTCTTGTGACAATTCCACACCATTGTCATCAAAAGGGCGGTTTCTGGAAAATGAAACAGTAAATGAAGATGTACCTTCACCATCTGTGGGCTACAAGTTACAGTCGTAAATCAAAGTCGATGTTCACTCGACTTCAATTCACAAACCCCATGTCCAGGGTAGATCAGCACCCTGTCCCGCAGAGTGTTGAATCGCCCCGCTGGGGAACATTCACAGAGAGTGAGCTATACCAACAGAGCACCAATTATCCGCTGTGGACTCCATACCGATTCCTTTTCTTCTGTATCGATTGTTTATCATGAACATTACATAGTAAGAGGACTGGGCTTGTTATACTGGTTTGTAATTACGACACTGAGGAAAAAGTAAAAACCTCTCCCTGGTGGGAGGGCAAACAAAATCTGTGTGTGTCTGGTTGTTTATCTTGCATCCAATTTCTCCTCGGTTGACTGACACTTGCTTGTTGAAAACTTGTATTGAGCAGGATGTATTGTTCAGTAACATATGCAATGCAGTTCAGTGTAAACAATTTCTTTTGGTGGCTTGTTTAAATTGGGCAGTCGGTGGTCCAGTGGTTAAAAGGCTTTGACACAAACGCAAGATGTCAGGTTCAAGTCCCACTCGGGGCAAAGATTTTTTCCATCGTGTATGTGACACTGTTCATTTCCCAATCGTCGGGGGTTCTGTCTGGGTACTCTGGCTTACTCCCCCTCTGCTTTAGAAATGTTCAGTCCACAAAATTTAAAAATGCATACAATCCTAGATTCTGAAACTTAACTTGCTGAGCTGACTCTTCGCGCTGTGTGATTGTGATGTGTTCATGTACATTGCTTGAGAGAATGCATGTGAGCGTGCATGTTTGGTTCAACACACAGCGTTTTGAGCCAGTTCCAGCAATTGCGTAAAGCGCCCATGTAGTACACAGTGATTATTACTCCTCAACTACTTTGACACGGCCTTCACACACACACACACACACACACACAAACGCACATGCACACCAACAATGTTGTGTTGACACACCCAGTATGAGTGTCGTGTTTTATTTTAACGCTGTGCTTGTAATTATTCTTCCATGCAGATTTCAAACAATATTCCCAGCTATCACATCACATCACATCACATCACACGAGAACAACGATGTATATTGCAACAAGAAAAAGTGCATCTTAAGTAAAACATCTGGTATATAAAAAACTTCTTGTAACCTACATAAGGCATATGGCCAACATACAGAAAACATTAATTTGGGCTACAAGAGAAGATAAGTTGCACCAAGTGAAGGTTAGAGTAGAAATACCACCACTAATGGTGAAAAAACTGCTAGTGTCTGGCACGGTGAAGTGTCAACAGTGCTGACTCAGTGAGGCAATGACCTTCCTCAGGACAGAACAAAGGACATGTGACTGAATTTGTCATTATTTGTTATCAGAGGCCACTGCAATACAGGCTACCTGCGAGCATGTGATGGATGAAAACTGCATTTCAAAGCAGATTTTAATTTTAAATGAACAGATAAAGTGTGCAGAAAAGTGCTAAGTGAAACGCAGTGTTTATCCATCAGATGTTGACGAACATTCAATAAAAGGCTGGTCACATGACTAAATGTATGTACACTGGTGAGACTATGTTTTCAAGTTAATGTAACACATAAAAATAAAGCCCTTCACGTAAAAAGCAAATATGTGGAATGAGAAAAAGAATTGTCAAATGGATTAAACCACACCAGGCACGCAGATCCATAAGAATTTCAACTTTGCCTAGTCTAGGTGTGGTAATTTTCAGTCACCACAACCCATGGGCGCAGAACCAACTTGGTTAATGACATACAGAAAACATCGGGCAAAGTGTCAACACCCCAGCTGCTGAAAGGATGTGTGCATCCAAACATACCTTGAAGTTGAAAACTCTTATTACACTTTATGCACCAGAAAAGGTATTTGTCCTGTTTTGGAGATGTGAAAATCAACTTCTGGTCAATTCTCACCCAAGATATCAGCGATTGTCAAATGCGCTCACCCGCTCGCTTTCGCTACCAAATTTACCATCGGGCGAGTGAAAGCTCCGGTAGCGGTAGCCCGAATGGCGAGCAGGAATTCTGAGATGAATGAGAACCTAGCAGCCACTCTGGCTTCCAGAATTTTTTTCGGGCTACCAGTTTTGTTCAGGGCAGTAGCCCGAATGGCTACCATGGTCCTGACACATTTGACGATCGCTGAGATATCCTGTGAAGGTCAGGAATTGGTTAAAAAAAAAAAAAAAAGTAAGAAAAATAAACTGTATGGAACGGCAGCTTGCACCAGAAGGAACAAACATGGCACGCCCGACTGTGGAATGCCTGCAAAATTTAACAAGAGAGAAGATGAAACACAGAAGGTAGGAGATAAAATAGGTCACAGTATTGTGAGGTATGAAGAACAATGAAAATCACATCAAACAGTATAATCTGGATGTTTTGTTTTTGACATGATGCAGTTCAATTATGTACAAAGTATTAAGTAAACTGCACCAACATGATGTCAATGAATTTGGGTGCGACTGGATTTTTAAATAGCACATGAATTGAACATGTTTTCTGCGCTATTCTTAAAATGGACGTCTGCCCTCATTCCAGGACAAAGTCAAACAGTTGCACCAACATGATGTCATGGAATTTGGGTGCGACTGGAATTTGAGAATAGCACATGCCTCCTGACTCATGTGCTAGGTGTTGCTGCAATCCCTACATCATGACTGTACGGCTTCGGTTCTTTTAAATTTTACTTCAGATGCGGTTTTCAAGACTAACTTTTTCACAACCACATACTTAATACCAAACATTTAGGTATTTTACCCCTGACGCCCGCTTACACAGCTCTCTCTCTCTCTCTGAACATGGACGTGGTGATCATGTGGGAACGTCAAGCGTTAGCTGTGCATGTAAGAGAAGGCGACTTTCAGCCCAAGGGAGGTAACTCCCCGGATGAATGATGGCTGTGACAAAATGGAGGAATACCGTTCGTTGCGTGGAAAAATATCAGAGTTTCAGAGTTTACGAAACTTGAAAATGGGCTCTGGGTCATTTCTGACAGGTAACAGTAAAAAAAACAAGAAAAAGCCAGAAAATTACACTGTATGAAACAACAGCTTGCAAGAAGACAGCCATAGAATTGCGTGTTCATGCCTTCAAGCTTGTGTAATTATTAGTTCACCGACACAAACTGATATGATTTGTGAAAATATCAAAATTATGGCAATATAGAAACAAGAAAAACAAAATATATGCATGGAACACATCAAGTTCAACCTGACTAGACAAAAACTGTTCCCAAAAGTCATTCACATGGTCAAAAGCACAACTTCACACTATGGTCGATAGCTGCAAATTCCAAAATGTCTCGTAAAAATGCACCAAAAGGTTGGGACTAAGAAACTGCGGAAAACTAATACCCTGTCTATACAATACAAAGGTAAACTGCACCACACAACCACCTAATAAGCATCACTACCCCATCACAAAACTGTAAACCCCATGGGGTGAAAAATGTAATCTTCATCCGGCTGCTCTCGAACGTAAGGTAAAATGTAACATATCAGCAAACAGCAATGATCCATAAAATCCATTCATCCTTGAATCAGAAAGGAAGGCATGAGAATAAAATATTCCTGTGTACCTGGTTGCCGCATATCCAGTACTGCCTCGATTACAACATCCAGCGGCATTAATCACAAGAATAACCAGGAACTTGTCCAATTTCTATATTGTCGTTAGGGTTTTTTGGGCCTACTGAACAATAACAATACCTCCAGATGTGAAATTAATGTACATGTACATATCTTCCCTCCAGTTTGCCAGGTTAAGATTCAGTTTTATAATAATAATAATATTCAGATTTACGGTTAGTAAAGGTCGACTTCCCCAGAGTATAAACTGTGAGATTCATCGTATGCCCCATCCACTGGTATTCCTCTCACCTAAAACAAACCAACTGTTCTAAAAGCTAGCACATTCAGTATCTGAACCAGCCAAGTCTTCAGGGTAAAGCGTGAGATTTCCTTTCTTTACATTCCGACACAATCATGATACCACCAGTGGTTATTTAACCTTCCGGCTACGTCGCTAAAAAACTTCTTAGTCCTACATCGTGTGAAACAACTTACCCATGGTTTTTAAATAGGTAATTTTCGACTTATTCCTAGTCCTACGTCGTGGGAAACAAATTACCAATGGTTTTTATATAGGCAGATTGCAGCTTATTCCTCGTCCTACGTTGTGGGAAACAAATTACCCATGGTTTTTAGAAAGGTAAATTTCAACTTATTCCTAGTCCTACATCGTGGGAAACAAATTACCCATGGTTTTTATATAGGCAATTCACAACTTATTCTTTAATTACTCTACTAATTACAAGCTAAACAACACAATTTTTGGCATGAACATAGTCAAACCATTTATTGACAAAGTCATGAAATTTCAAAGGTGTGACATAAATACTGACCGAGATACGTTCATCTAAAGCAATGTGTGTGCAACTTTTTACCCACGACGTCGTCCGAAGGTTAAAAAGAAAGGTATGACACTATTTGTAATAACTGTATATATCACTGACAGGTGTATTTATTACCTTAAACAATGGTTTGGGAGTGGCAGTGTTGCCTGTGGCAACATCATACAGTGTAAAACCTGGCACCAATAAGTACTGACAGTGTTGTCTTATCCTTCTAGTGGCGTGTACCCCCTCCCCCCCCCCAAAAAAAAATCATTAAAAAATTCTTTTTAAATCTGAAACTACTGAAAGCCCTTCAGTTTTGCTGATGATCACTGACTCCACTTGCGGACATGGCTTGCCCGTTTCTTCTGAAAGTTGACAACCATGACGGTGATGTTGTCCACTGACCCGCGGTAGTACGCCTGCATGACCAGACTCTTGGCCCCAAAGTGAGGCTCCGACAGCCTCTCCTTGATGTAGTCAACAGCCTCTTCACTGCTGAAACAGTCCCACAGACCATCCGTGGCCAGAATCATGAACTGCGGCTCCATGTCACGGAGGTCAAAAGTCAAAATGTCTGGCTCGGCAGTAACAAAGCGTTTGTCTTTTAGCGGCAAGTCACCCAGCGCTCGTGATGTTGCTAGGACGCCAGCCACCCGCCACACTCCGTTAAAACTGACAAACCCTCCGGCTTGTTGTATACGCTTCCGCTCCTTCATCTATAAACACACACATACAGAGAGAGAGAGAGAGAGAGAGAGAGAACAATTCATATATAATGGTTTTATGCACAGGCAGCATCATGACATATTAATTAGAAAACTCTATTCTTTTTAAAATTCAAAGTAATGGAAAACACATTACAGCAAAGAGAATTACAAATTTAAGGAAATTTATCTGTCACAGAAATCAGGCGCCAAAGACTAAAGCTGCATATAACAAAAACATGCACGGATTTCACTAGTTTATACCCACTTTTATGGATTTATGCATTTTGAAGATTGCATTCAAGTTAAAAGTACAGTAAATTTAACAACAGTCGTGAACATGAGTTATCTTCGAACCCTGATTAGTTATTATCAGTTACCAGCACCTCAGTAGTGCATACCTGGTGAGGTTTGTGATCAAATGAGAGTGGGATCATTTTCCCATGCTTGTCACAAATCACGCCACGGGAGTCGCCCACATTTGCTACCGTCAGGACAGTTCCTTTAACAAGGGCAAGTAATGCTGTTGTGCCTGTAAATAGAAACATTTCAAATCAGAAATAAATCATAAATGAAAAAGTTGGTAAATAAATAAATGAAATTAATTTTTTTTAAAACAAAAAACTATTCCAAGACAAAATGTGTGAGGTACTATTATATAGCTGGAAGTGGTAAGGTGGGACGGACGATTTATTTATAATATAAATACCTGGATGGAGCGCAAAGAACAATTATGCTTGTACAGCATGTCTGTCCTAACACAAACACATACATACTATATTTTGATCCAAATGTTCAAGTTGCCCACCTGAGATTTCCATGTTGGATCTGGCGATGGCCAGCAGTTGTCTGTCCACCTCCAGCACTTCCTCTGTCAAGATGGATGAGATATTCTGCGTCTCACCTGGTGCACCGCGCAGCAGTCGGATCATAATACTTTTGAACATTGTCTTCTCCACAAAGTCTGCAGCAAACTGAAACAAAAGGCAGGAAAGCAGAAACAATTAATTGTGAACGAACTCTGTTGAAGGAAGTTGGTCATTGGAGAATGCAGCTTATTTTTCTATGCCACCAAATAGCCATCAAAAGCATGCATTTTGAACGTGCAGCTGGCGCTTAATACAAGTATACAGGTAAATCGATATAAAGCAAGTAATAAACAGTTTATATCCATCGATTACCTCTCCTCCATGTCCATCAAAAATCCCATAGATGGAAGCGCCTGTGTGTTCTAAGTCTGTAACCACGTTGAACCGGTCCTCCATATGCTGCCGTCTGCCTTGAATGGCGAAAACCGCAGCATTATCTCGCTTCAGTTCCCAAGACGCACGATCTTTGTCCGCCGCCACATCACTTGTGTCATCAAAATCTGTGCTGTCATTAGATGCATTGTAGTTCTGGCCACGAAACCGGAGTTGCAAGCTGACTCTTGCTCTCTGAACGAGTTTCCTAAGTGGGCGAACATGATTTACAGAATTGTACACAATCAAGAGAAGAACGCCGAAGACAATCGTTTCCGGACTCAAAACATATAACCGCACAAATCGACTGACCACCGCTGGCAGTGTCATCGTTACTGCGCGCTGTGGTCATTCAGAAAAGAGACACCACTTTTGTCACAAAGTCTTTTCCACATCACACGACGCCATTGTTGTCATGTTCTGTACAAAATTTTCACCGGCCCAAACCGTACAAATTTACTATCGGAACACTGACTCGAAAATAAACTCAGAAATAAATAAATCTCAGGATCATTATTTTCCTTAAAAGTAACAGTCTCTCTTGGCCTCTTTCTTCTATGTGTCTGAAGCGTTTACTGCCTGAAAATGGCGCTTTCGGAAAATAAATTTATAATTATATTACGCGACTAGTTTTCTGAGCCATCGAGGATCCAGCCTTCCCCTCCCGGCCTCCGGGCTCAGTATAGATGCCTCAATAATGCACGGTTTTATACTTGCTCACCAGGTATTACTGTGGGGGGGTCTTTAGTTGCACTCATCGGAGACACTCTCACAAAAATAAAACAAAAAAACTTGACAACAACTGAAAACGCAGAACAAACGTACACCGAAAGACTGCCGAAAAACGACAACTTGACAACTACACTGACTGAAACGTGGTCAGTAGCAACAACTTGACTTGCCCCCCCCCCCCCCCCAGGAGGAAGGTAAAAAAGAAACTTAAAAAGCCATCACCTTCCGCCCCCATGTCCCCCCCCCCAAACAAAACAACAACAACACGGAACAACAAACAAACAAACAAAAAACAAACGACCCCGGCCCAAACTTGACAACAACAGTCATTAAAAAAACCAAAACAACCACCGCCCGCGAAACAATGAAACATATGCGACCTTCAAGCCTTTATTCGATGCTTTTAAAGGAGGGGGGGGGGGGTTGAGACTGATCGAGGGAGCCGACTGCCGGCCATCGCATACACTAGCTGAGCTCGGCTGGCTCTGCAACTGAATCACTGAATCCAGCCGCGGCCTCTCGACAAGACATGCCGGGCCGCATCAGTTGACGCTGAAAGCTTTCCAGAATAATTAACGTACTGATTACAGAACTGAACTGAGAACAAAACAAAACAACAAGAGAACCTCTGCATTTGCTTTACCGGAATCTAGGTTCATGTGTGCCCAACCGGACACAAGCTCACTGGAGACATTTTTAACGGGCTTGACTCGGATGGCCGGAGCAAAACCTTGAAGTACGTCGGTGCAGAAAAGAAAACAAAAAGCGTATGTAATTCAGCATTTGAATCAGTCACGGTGAGTGAAACTGAGCAGAGACTCAGTGTCTCTGACAATTTAAAGTGAGCCAGACCACGTCACTGTTTCGTTCTCATACCCCCCCCCCCCCCCCCCCCCGCATCAACCCGCTCGGCCGCTTCAGTTCTCAGTCCGTTCATGCCGCACTTGAAGACTGATTTTCAAAAGTATGATTGCTGCAGAAACTTGAACTGAACGGCACTGCGGAGCCGAACTACTGGTAGCGGCCAGTCCGGCACAGCCGCCGGGTAGATGTTAGCATCCTTCCGACTCATAACAGGTGTCTATATATCTTAAGACATTTTACCGGTATTGTACATGCCCAGCGAGCCGCTACTGGCTCACGTATTCAGTCGGTATTAGTAGGTACATGTATCACTGATTTAGTTGGTCAGTGTTGACATCGCCTCTGACATAGTGCCAGACCAGTTTCTGCTGGTAGAGGCCATAGCACGGTTTGTTCTTCTGGCGGTGGCGGCTGAAAAATGGTGCTCATCAAATATTTTTCCAGTTTATTTTTCAGGCTTGTGTATTGAAACCGGCCGGCGCAACCCTGATGTCATCTCTTATGGCGCCGGCCATATCAGAGCAGTTCAGTTCACTGCGGCGGCGGACTCGGACACGGACTGATTCGACATTATCTTATACTTAACTTTTTTTTCTTTTTTTTAATCTGTGATGCGTTTTGATGGGGAGGTTTCATCAGTACTGTATGCAACATTAAATGGACAGCACAGATGAGTTTTCATTTTAATTTTGGTTGTTTGTTTGTTTGTTTGTTTAGTTCACAGTTAATGTTTCAACGTCTCAGTGTTCCTCAGTAGCTGTGACTTCAGTCTGCGCATGTTTCGGGTTTGTGTAACTTGATGCCAGACACCAGAACATTTGTTCTAACAGAAAAAAAATTCTGAAATGCAGTGAACTATCTACACACGCAAATGAAATGGAATGAACACGAGCTAACTCAGATCAATCGTTCAAAACGGCTAACGTGTGTGTGGTTCTACCGCAGCCTGAGAGTGGGAGCTCTTCAACGGCGAAGACCATAATCGTCCCTTCTCAGCTGGCCCAACCTACAATGGCGACCAGTCAAGTTTGCCTACTTCTTCACTGCCAGTTAGACTTCAGATACGGTATTTCATGTGGTTTTAGGCCGTAGTGGAGTGTTTCTAGTCCGAGTCTGTTACTCATTGCACTATTTTAGTTGTTTTTCCTGTGGCCAAGTGTGTCGACAGACTTCACCGGGAAAGTTACAAAGAGTTTGACAAGTGCGACCCCACTCGGCCTCTCCATTTTGACGACGAACTGCTTGTGTCGCGTCGGCCTGTCAGTGTTGCCACTTGCCGCTTACCGGAAGGAGCGGCGGGGTCGAGCAGCGAGAAAGTGCGTGTTCTCAGTATACCGTATCATTTCGTGCTTGAGTGAATCTCGACATTTTTGGGAGATAGATTTACAAGGACATGGTCGCCCACCTGTTTGTAGGAAGGGCTTGGCTATTGACTTCCTGACGCTAGGGAACTGGCGTCACACTTGCCGTAGCATGGCCTATCCTTGACACACACACACTCACACATACGTTTTTTAATGTATGTACACAAAAGGTGTGTCAGTGACATCAGCTTCGTGTTTTGTGAATGTGATACGGAGGGAACAGGACAGGGTTGGGCAGGTGGTGTGAGACACACTAACACTAGTACAGTATCAAACATAGTATCCAGGCTTGCCAAATGTGTGTCCGTTGACCAGCATCAAGATCACCGAGTCAAGTTGGACAGGTTTTTACCCCAGTGTTGGTAGCCAGTTACATTATACAGTGATGGCAGATAAATCTGTCGCCAGCATTTTTGCCTTGTGCCGTTGTGGTGACAGTGACTGACAGGAGAACTTTTCCATGTGCTTTGTGTCTCTCATATTCTCAGAGTAAACTTGTACAAGCAGTATGAGGGAGTATAAGGTGGTAGTGCTGGGCAGTGGAGGGGTTGGGAAAAGTGCCCTGACAGTGAAGTTTGTCTCTGGGACCTTCATGGAGAAGTATGATCCCACCATTGAGGATTTCTACCGCAAAGAGATCGAAGTGGACAGTGCGCCTTCAGTGCTGGAAATTCTGGACACAGCCGGAACAGAGCAGTTTGCGTCCATGCGCGACCTGTACATCAAGAATGGACAGGGGTTTGTGATTGTGTACAGCATTACCAGCTTACAGACATTCCAAGACATCAAAACCATGCGCGACCAAATCCAGCGAGTGAAAGGGTCGGAGAGGATTCCCATGATCCTTGTCGGCAACAAGGCCGACTTGGAACATCAGCGAGAGGTGCCTATTACTGAAGGGGCATCACTAGCGCAGCACTGGGGCTGCCCGTACCTCGAGACATCCGCCAAAAGCACGCAGAATGTGAACGAACTGTTTATAGAGATTGTACGAGAAATGAACAGTGCCCCTGTAAAAGAACAGAAAGGTTGCTGCAGTATTCTCTGAAGTCCATAGAAAGCTACTGGCAAGGTGAGTATTGTAATACTAAAATCTGGTGATCACGTAAATGTTAAACTAGTGGATGATGCATGGGAGACTGCTTTGCTTTGATGTCAGTTTTGTAGTACGTCATACACTCTAACAGTAAACCTCAACATGAGTAACCACCAGGCCATCTTCACCTGGAGAGCCGGGATAACCTGAATGGTAGAGCGTTGGACTTTCAATGCTCAGGTCGTGAGTTTGAATCCTGGTTGGGGTGAAATATATTTGTGCTGGCTCCTTTCTCACTGCTACATCTTTGATATCATTTTCAACCATGGGTACAGGGTTAAAACTCCCAAACACCCATCTTTGCCGTTTTTTGATGTCTTAGCACAGCTTGTTTCAACAGTTTAAATCAAAATGAACACCTATCCATTGAGATGATTTGATTGGTTGAGTGGTTCTCCTTCATACTGTAGTCACCTGTGGTAATGTTTACTCTTATCCCTCAATCATGGTATTACATCATTCAAAGAGCTAGCTGATCTATATGTATACATGTACACACAAATGAAATCACCCTCAGTTCAGTAAAACAGTGCAAATATTAGCTCCTACAATTACACACATATTTAAAGGCTATCGCAGAAAGATTCGCGTGATGACATTAGAGTTAATTGGGCGAGTGACAATGTCGAGCATGCTGCCATACAAACATTGCAACACTAGCCATGGGGCAGGCTGGCTGTGTAGTTGTGTACTGTATCTAAGTGGAGCAGACCGGGTCCAAGTGGCTGCTTGTTGAGTAGAGTGCATGTAGTGTAGTGTGATGGCAGTATGGTGTTGTGTTTCCTCTGCCGGCTGATACAGGCTGATGGACCGCTGACGCAGTTCTGAACCTGTCTGGGAAGGTTAGAGGTGGGGCTATCACCAGGCTCCCAAGGGATTGCAGTAGTTGGGCATTGTAGTTTGTACTCACCAGGGCATGGCCATTATCACCAGTTTTGGTAACTTCGCAATCACACATGTATCCCTTCCCCCCTCCCCTGCCCACCCCCCCATCCACCCTCTTAATAAAAAAAGAATAAACCACTGTCTCTAATAAGGCTGAAATGTCCATGCCTGTTTGCCCTCACCTTGTTTGTAAATGTCCTTTCATACCAAAAACAAAAAAAAAAAAAGAAGAGAATAAACAGTCCATAGTAAAAGTGCTAATACAAACATGTATAGTTAGTATTAAGTAATATTAAGGCTCAGGACACACAGGAGACATTTTTGTTCGGACACGTGTATGGAAAATGGCTCAAAACACGCATTGGAAAATGAGGGCAAAGGCATGTTGGATTCGCATGTCACGAGAAACGCGTATAAACACCTTGTGCAGATTAAAAACACTCCCGTTTGACATCAGCCAAAGTAATAATGATAAATTTATAAGTTTGCACACAATCATCATTTCTTTTGACCAACCCCCCTCCCCCCCCCCCCCCAAAACAAAGAAGAAATTTTAAAAACCAAATTTGTAAGTAATTACATTTTAGAATTATTTGTAAAAAATAAAAAAGTAATTGATTATTTAAACTAAAATAGACATCTGTAAACTTTCATTTTCCAAACAGCCAGCACCAGCATCGTAGCACACTTTTTGTAAGTTTTTTTTTTTTTCACAAGTTTTACAAGACTATTTTGAATTATGAAACATCTGCTGGTATTGAAAAGAATGCTGAGACTATGAAAGAAGCGAATGAAAATTGGCTGTGTTTAACTTTATTAATCTTGTATGATTGTAATAACTAGGGGATATAATGCAGTGGCAACATTTCTGGACATTACATTTCATGTACACATACTGGTATACATACACATACATCAAAAATGTTACATAAATTTTATACATGTACGTGTATGTGACTAGGTAGATATGCCTCTTTACAGAGGGATGGGACCAGATTTGCCCCCTTGCCGTTTCTAGTGTATTTTACAGAGATAGGAAGGGCCGAAATCTCTTGCCATAGTAATGGCAGCCTACTGTGTGACCCAGTGCCCGGCGTGTGTAGACTATCAGTTATCCCACCTTCTGCCTTGACATGAGCTCCAGTAGCGGGTGATAATGTGTCAGAGAGCCTGTGTCAGAGTGTGCTGATACTAGTGATAGGCTGCAGGAGGTGGACGTCTATCTTGTAGTTGTACACTCATGTCTGCCTGTTGATACCTCATCTACTTCATGTAAACATAACTGATGTACGTGAAACTGCTGATTAAGTAGGAATGTTGGCCTCAATTTGGGGGGGGGGGGGGATGATTTTACAAAAACTTAGAACTAAAAGTGGGTTCTCTGAATACACAGGTCTATAATAGAGGAGGTGGGTATAATTATGTATAGATCTAGATCTGTGTTCAGTGGAGTCAAGTTATTTCTGAGATTAACTAGATGGACATGGTAACTTCATTGAATGACGTTTCTTTACTGAATTACTGTACTGTGAACATAGTAAGTTTGGAGTTGGGTGGGACTGGGTGCACGTCAGTTTATCAAGAGTCCCTGATCAGCACATGTTTACAAATTGCCGTGAGTAGTGTCCGATGATGAGAAATCGCTTTGCATTGACCGAGGTCAAGTATGCGAATAATTTTAGTCACTCAGACCCTTGTGATACATCCATCTCTTTCACTAAGTTGGATAGTCATAGAATTTGAGCTGAGGTTGAACTGTATTCCACCATCAGCTGAAACAGCAGGTTGAAATAATCTGTAAGCATAAGACATAGGAAACGTCTCCAAAGACTGGTTCACTTTGGATTGTATTGTACACAAATTAGTACAGTAAATTGTTCATGATCCGTACATGTATGTATGTGAAGCTAGTACGTAAGTCACTTGATGCTCTGTGCACATGATTAGAGCACTGGACTTGGGTAGTACCAAATGTTTAGCTTGGCCTTTTTCTAGTTGCCCCGTCTTTGGTATCTCGCATGCGTGGTGGAAAAGGACGTAAAATTCCCCCCCCCCCCTCCCCAGATCTCTGTGCACATGTATGAATGTCAGTGTACGTTTGTTAGGGTACAGGCTACTTCTCGTGCTACTACTAGTACAATGTACTAGTTCTCGTAGTACCACTACCAGTGCTAGAGTCTTTAATTTTCACTCAGATTTGCACGGATCAGTACACGTGAAAAGGCGTACAGCCATAGGAATAGCAGGTTCACCATTAGAGGTCCCCACCTTATGAGTGACCTGCTCCTGACCTGTCGACCACTCTGTATTAAATGGTGAGTAAGCGAGAATTAAAGCCAAGCCACTGCGCGGAGCACTGGTTATCTTCCCCATGCTAGGAGCGCCAGATAAGTCGGACGGTCACCACCAGTAGCCTGCAGTAACAGTGCAGGCTAGTAGTGGAGATTTTTGTGCATGACTGGTAGAGGGTAATTGAGGGTACTTTCCGTCAGTTTCAGCGGCATGGAGTGATGGACATTTTTTTGGACGTGAATGGGGGGCAGGTCAGCATCAGTATAAAATCCACCAGTGCCTGAGAAACTGGGTTTCTGTGAAGCTTTATGGGAGCACAGTGAATGAATCATTTACTTGATACTAACGAAATGAGAAGAAAACATTGTTTGCAATACACGTAGTACAACTACAGGTGTCCTGTAGTGATGACTAGGAAAATAGGAATAAGTTTATCACCTCAAGAATAGACAACTCCACTCCGTAAGCCCCAAGGTCAAAGCCCCATCCATTTACTCGGCCCGGCGTGTCAACTGTCATCATATTGGCAAAACACAGTATGTCCATCTTGACATTTTATGGAAAAAGGGATGATTTTCAAAATGAAAGGGATTGACGTAATGGTCTTTTTCCTGAACTAACGTCAATGGACTTACTGCTTTCTTTCCATGTTCCATGGTCATATCAAACTACATTTGCTTCCTTGTTGTGTCTCGCAAAAAGTTTTGCCACTAATGCCAGACCATGCCATGTGTTGTGCTCTTCATGCTGTGGGACGCGATTGGCTGACTTCTGGGGGCGCAACCCTTTTGATCAGCAGGAGTGGAGTCGTTCATTCTCAGGCCTCCATGCTGCGCAGTTACACATAGGCTGACCTGTGTATAATCAATGCCTTTACACAAATGTACTAAATATGGTACTTCTGTTATTATGACTCACAAAGGGTCATGCAGTTGGACTTAATACCACAGCTATGTTACACTTACAGGATACAGAATCATACTATATATATATAATAGCGAGAGAGAGAGAGAATAAGAAGAAAGGCGTCGCTAAAGCCCTACATATAACACATACGCACACACACTGAGACATACTGACAAAGACAGAGGGACAGACTGACAAAGAGAGACGGACAGGCATACACAGAGATACTGACAGACAGACATACAGTGATACAGACTGACAAACTCACAAAGACAGACTGACAGGCACACACTGAGACAGACTGACAAAGACAGAGAGACGGACAGAAACACACTGAGACAGACAGGCAGACCGACTGAGGCGTGATCGTTGTGGGGTCAACAGTACATTCAGGTTACTTCGACATTTTCAAAAAGCCCAAGCTATCGTTCTGCTGTTCGGGCGATCAGCCGTCACTTTATTTTCAGTTCGAAGTACAATCTATAGGCCACCGTATGACTTTTGTGACGACCCTGAGTGAACTACTAGTACATATATATACTACCGCAAGCTGAGGAAATTACACGAGTCCAAATGTGCATGGGCATGTTTGTACATATTTATGTCATGATGTAACCAGTGTGTGTACACAAAGTCCACAGTGATGTCCTGGTGTGTGGTGGCTGACAGAGAGAAATGAAGAGCGACTGACTCACAGCTCTTGACATGGTTATTGGCAAGCTCTCTGATTCAGCTCTCACAGTCACACATCCCACTGTCTGTAGACCGTTCACGGCAGGTCATCCCCCCCCCCCCCCCGACATACACACACCGTGGTTTACACTAATTACAGCAGGTCATCCGCACCCCCTAACACACACACACACACACACACACACACACACACACACATGATGGTAACAGAAGTGACACTGAAAAAGCAGTTTTGTAGCGGCTTGAAAAGATTCAAGATTGAAATAACGGTGGCTAGTGTGTTCCTTAGAATACAAGTGAAAACAAATTCTTGTAAAGAACCTGACAAAAGAGACAGAAAGAGACAGAATTTCACTTCCTATTCAAAACGACCGCATACGTTACAAAGCATGATTTATCGGAAGCCTGGACCAACATGCTGATGCACTACAACTTGGGAAAAAAAGAAAACTAAGCGCAGCACACACACACACACACACACACACACACACACACACACACACACACACACACACACACACACACACACAAACGCCTCTTCTTAAAAGCCGGGATGGGGCATTAGCCACTAAGATAAAAAAAATTTATAAGCTAAAACCCCACCCGCTATTCAGGAAAGAGTTGTCTGTTCAGAAATCAACATGGCTCAGACTTAGCGAGGCTGTCCGGAAGCTGTCAATAGTGTCAGACTAAAACAATGCAATATCTCCCCTGCCCCATTACACGACCGGAATGAGGGAAATCCCTCAGACAAAAGGAAATGGAAAATGTCCATGACAAGAAAATCTGGTTGGGGGGGGGGGGGGGGGGGTGTTTAGGAGTTCTGGTTGAGGACAGTGCGGTATTGGGCCGACTTATGGACGTAATGAAATAAGCCCTCAGACTCAATACTGATCTAGTGGCCATTTCTGTCTTCAGGTCCCTTCCCCACACCCCCACGACTTTTTATGTATACACATGTACAACTGTAACATGGGGCATGTATAATGTCGAGACGCAGACTACCGCAGTCTGACATTTTCACTCTTGACTGCATTAGCATACATACATACTGTATGTATACTTATTACTATACACTTGTCTGTATCGTACGGCAGTCATGACATAAAGTCTTTTATGTGACTTCTGGTGACATAATGACGGACATACATATATATACCTATAGCATGTCTCCTTGTCAGTCTGTCTTACTGTCTGTCTGTCTGTCTGTCTTTGTCAGTCTGTTTCAGTGTTTGTGTGTTTGTCTCTCTCTCTTTGCCAGTCTGTTTCAGTGTGTGTGTGTGTGTGTGTGTGTGTGTGTGTGTGTGTGTGTGTGTGTGTGTGTGTCTCTCTCTCTCTCTCTCTCTCTGTCAGTCTTTTTCAGTGTGTCTCTTTGTCTTTGTCGGTCTGTCTCAGTGTCTGTCTTTCACACACACACACACACACACACACACACACACACACACACACACACACACACACACACACACACACACACACACTTCTTGCTGAAGCTTTGTGGACCTGAAAGATGAAACTGTTACTTTTTTTTCCTTTTTTCTTTCCGCCAGGCTGAATATAGTTCCGATGTAGACACACAAATAGTGCCAGTTGATCAATCTAACATTCACCGTTCTTTTTACAGCGGGCATATTTTTTTTAGAGAGAGAGAGAGAGGGAGAGAGATTCCCATCCAGTGTTTGATTTTTCCCTCCCCCATGTGTGACAGCAACAGAACGGGGTGCCACAATCTGGCCATTGTGTGTGACAGTGACACACACGAGGCTCGGTGTGTTTGTGGGAGTGAATTCAGCTTCCCATAGGCTGCCGGCTTTGTTGATTAATGGTATGATTCACTTGCCTGCATCATATGGAAACCAGAAAATCAATACTGTATGCTGCTGATTCCAGTAAAAATCGTCCCTCCCCCATCCTGTGTAACATTTACAGACTTCCGCGTGAGGTAACAGAGTATGGCTCGATCTGTTACATCACTGATAGCAGCTCACCCATCATAAACTTTGTGCTTGTAATGATCTGTATGCTAAACCCCACCCTTCAGATAGCTTTCTCTCACATGGATTTTTCACGCCATACATGGAACGGAGACTGCTTCATTTGTTTTGAAGACGGTGTCTTATGGAAAACACTAAAAATTCAGTGAATGTTTGACGTAAGTCCCAGCTTGCAGGAGTAACAATGGTTTGGCTTGTTTTCCTAGTATGTATTTGTATAAATTTGTAGAATTTCAGCAGCTTCCAAGTCTAATTCACTCAGGGTCATCCGAGAAGTAAGTCTCAAGGTTTTACATGTAACTGAAGACAGTGACAGCTGATTACTAGAACATGATAGCTTGATCCTTTTCAAAATAGTCTTTATGTATGAGAGAATGCCAAAAATACCTAAATGTAATCCTGATCCGTGCGTGCGTGTTTGTGCGTGCGTGTGTGTGTGTGCGTGCGTGTGTGTGTGTGTGTGTGTGTGTGTCTCTCTCTCTCTCTCTCTCTCTTTTGCAGAGAGAGAGAGAGAGAGACACACACACACACACACACACACACACACACACACACACACACACACACACACACACACACACACACACACACACACCACGCTCTTATAAGAACCCCAAACCCTGCTACTGTGTCAGCGTGTGCGCGCTCGTGTCCTGATGAAGACCCCATAGCGGAGATTAGGAAGGCATTTATCCTGTCCGTTGTTCTTTACCAGTATTTTGAAGCTACATGTACGGATCTCTGGTTCGGTGTTGATGGCTTTGTTAGTTTAGTCCTACAAAGAAGGAAATGGCACGGCATGACATGCTCAGCAGGTTATCTAAAGCTTCGGCTGGCCTTCACTGACTTCCTGGCAAAATCCTCTTAACACTGACATTGTACTGCTTCGCTTCAGAAGTAGGCTATTCAGATTTGTCACATTCTTTGTGTGCGGAAAGTTCAGAAGTTCCTTTAGGGCCAGCAGCTACTATTACTAGTATTAGTGCTGGTCAGTTGTGATCATCTGCTGCCCCACCCCCACCCCCATCCCCACCCTCATCACCCATACAGCGATAATTTCCTGTATGAAATCCCTGTGTTGAATGCGTTTATTCATCATATTATTAAGTTTCGTTTTGTTGACCTTAGAGGCTGTATTTGTAGAATTAGCTGGCGTATGTTGAACGACGTTACATTACTATCACGGAATGAAAAAAAGCGGTTTGCATGTGATTTTTCTTAGAAAGAAAGCTAAAGTCAGATGTCATGTTTTGAAAGCAAGTGACCTTTAATCCTGTCTTCTATTAGATGGACGCTCAGAATGAAGTGTGTGTGGTGAATTTACTGAGATCACATTGTATCAGTATATTTATCCACAACTCTGATGAAACAAGATCTCTGATGTAGAATACTCACAGAAACTAATGTGCAATAATTCCTTTGTACCTTCCTCATACGACGTCTACTTTTGCGTTGATGTTACTGCAACCTTGGTTGTGCTATGTCACTGAAATGTTTTGTATTTTGTCTTCCAGAAATCCGTTCTGATGTGGGGGCATGGAGCATCCAGTCCACCTCTGTTGCTTATATATTGTAACACTGCCCATCTCAACCAGTGATCCTCACTCTACAGTCCATGTCGCCTGGTGACTGTTGCCTGGTAACCGCCACCTCCGAGGTCCTCTCAAATTATGATCATCACTGGCTACACCTCGTCCTGTGGTGTCCAGTCTGCGCCTTTGTCACTGCATCATCTCACCTGGTGATTGTCATGGTCACAATTTCCAGTTCATGCTGCCTGATGACTTTGAAACCAGTGTCATCCAGTGACGTCACCAAACAATTTACGTCACTGGGTGGCGCACCAAACAATTTTTGTCACCTGGTAACTCTCACCACTCAAACCATGACCTTCACCACTCCTTCACGCTGACACTGGTTGCCATGGTACTTGAGCATTCAGTGTCAATGAACTGTGCAGTGGTTGTCCAGCATTGAAGACAATCCTTGGATACATGTAGCAACAGACATCATCTTTCAGGGACCTGGGCTGGTGCATTGACTGTTGTTCTGGAAATGGGGACCTACATTATTTTAGCTTGATACAGTAGCGCAGGTATTAGCCAGTGGATGTGTAATGCTTGTAATGCCATTCCTCGTTCCTTCTGTTCTTCTAGAATCCAAAACTGCTGCCCTGTTTTGTAACCTTACTGTGTAACCCCACCTCCTTTGCTGTAGGCAGGAAGTCTTTATGATAAAAAGATTGTTTTACGTTTGTAATTTTTTTTCTTTCTAATAGTTTCTGGAAGCCACAATGCTGTACAGAGTAAAATATTTTGTGGGTGATATTGTCATAAGCTTTACAAATGTACATGTATGAACGTGTATATATATGTTTCTAGTCCCATCTGTCTGTTCAGTTTATTTGGGCATTGCAAGCGTGTCAGCGAGTGAAGGGCAAGGGAGGCCACTCGAGCTTTCCATTGTGGATTGAGACAGCAGTGTATACTGTTAGCCATGCTGCTCACTCCTAACTTCTTTGCAAAAGGAGGTGCGACAAAGATTGAGGCAGAAATAATCAGGTTTTAACAGTGGCATATTTGTATGTTTTCACAGAACATCTCAGCTTGTTCATGAAGCAAATGCTGTTGTTAGTCATTTTTTGTGTTAGGAAGACAGTGTGCCAGAATCATCGGCGTGCTAGGTAGACTACAGAAAAGGCTAGACATTTGAAAAATGAGATACTGACAGTCCTCACAGCAGTGTGTGCTATCACTGTCTATCCCTATCACTAGGGCTCAGTTGGTAGTTGCCCATTTGGGGGTGCAAATGTATACCAGTCAATTTCGTCGCTATTTCACATGAAGTAAAGTCGTAGAACGAAGTCAGCGGCCACGTGACTTCACCTCACCAGACCCTGGAGTACATTTGCACCCTCTTCCGCATTGCGGGGATACAGTCGCCCCCGTTAGTGGACGACTGGAGTTTATTTGCCCCTCATGCGCATGATGGGTGAACTCTACCAACAGAGTATCACTAAGATTTTGGGCAGGAATAACAGAAGTTACTACATGCCTCAAACGATCTGTGAATTTCCGCTGTCAAGTTGTCAGCTCACCTCTCTCATACTGCACTGTTCATTCACACATCTTGCAGTCTGGGCAAGCGTTCTGGGTTCCGAGTTAGGCTAGACTTAGAGCTACCTGATTTCCAGTTGGTTCTGGCTTTAACTGTAACCTGTTACATTGTAGCTTGTAACTGTAACTTGTGTAGTTGACTTGGTGTGGGTTACACTGCGTGCACCGGTAATCACACATCATGCCACCTGCAATCTTCTGAACGGGCCTGATTTACAAAGCACTGATAACTTGCATACACAGATTTCCCCTGTATTCTTTGTTGTCACTGCTAGGTGCGTGTAGTTTGCAGTGAGCACACATGAGGCCTGCAGATTACAAAGCCTGTCCGCAGTTCTCTTATGTGTGTTGTCAGCACTGTACCTGTATGTGCGCACTCGATAAAAGTCTACTGAGAAGGACTAAATGTCAGAGCAATAATTACTGATAACCTGAAGAAATGGTGGCTTCCCATGCTAGTGTCTGCGGACACACACAACAGTAGGAAACTTTGGGAGAGACTGCGTTTCGTTAAAATACATCATGTGACTGTATTTGAGTGCATATGACAATTTGTTCATGCTCCATGTACACGTGTACACATAAACTGCACTTATTTTGTTGTGCTTGCAATAGTTTTGGGAGCGTGGAGGACTCAGAATGTACATGTACTAAAAAAAAAGTATGAATAAACCACTTGTGGAAAGGCCAAGGGGAGCCCAAATGGGGTTGCTTCCCTTGCATCACTTGATGGTCGACGGAACACTTCCAGAACAGGAAGAAAGCACACCTCTCCTAGTGGATTTCGCCCGCTGCAGTCTGAACCATGCTACATGTACAGAATATTGATGGTCAGTCAGTGCCCACAGCACTGCAGGCATTAGGGCCAGGTGAAATGCTGAATTTTCTGACCACTTTCTGTAATTGCTGTGTTTGGGGTTAGTGCTCATTTTGTTTGGAAAAAAAAAAGAAGTGATGTGCATGCTAACTCCATCCGTGCTGTAAAAAAGAGTGTGTGGCGCTGTGTGTGTGTGTGTGTGTGTGTGTGTGCATAAGAGAGAGAATGTAGAAAAGGTGATGACGAGAGAGGAACTGATCGTGACAAATGAGATTAATGAGCTTGAACATTGCAGTTTCATGTTCGTTGCATTTTTTTCCTTCTTTGTTTTTAAGCTTCATGTATTCTAGGCATGTTTGGGAGTGTAGTTCTGCCATCTGTCAGATCGATACATGTGATAGCGAAATAGTTGGCTACCTACATGGGCTTAGTTGGCGTTCTTAGTTTTTCACTGTGGAAAGACTAGTCCAAGAGAACTGACATTTGTTGGTGACCTCAAGTGATTCTAGAGATTGACAGGTATTTAAAAAAAACCAGTGTAAATCAGTAACAATATTTTTTTCCTGATTTGTACAAATGTTTAAAAAAACACTTGTAGACCACTGACACATGGTGTTATTTTTTTGAATGGCTTCCATTACTTGTGTCTTTCATGTGTCTTGTATTGAATGAGTGGGAAAATTGCATACAATACTAGTATATATAATGTATTGCATCTCACATCTACAATAACACAAGAGCATTGATCAGCTGCATTTATAGAATATGAATGTTCTCACTCGCTGTCAGTGTCATTATAAGCTATCCCTTATCATGGCTTAGTTTGAAACGATTTGTACACAGATTGCTAAGCAGAATTTTTATTTTCTTTTTTCTTGAATCGTTTAATTGGGTGGATGAAAAACTGTATGTTGCTCATCACTACACACTGCGTTACTGTTATTTTCACAGGTAGAAGTTTTTGTTACGATTTTTGCTGTCTCAGTCTCAGATGTTAGACATGCACACTGACTGCTGGAAGAAACAAAACCTGCTCTGCACTGTGAACAACAGAAGTTTGCTGTCTTGTAGTAGCGGTCATATTGTGTGTGCACTCACAGAAAATCAAAAGCGGTTCACACAGCCCACACGTTTTGTTTCTGGGTGTTTTTTTTTTTCTCTTTGTTTGTTCCTTATTGTTTACTTTCATATTGCACAGGATACTGTTTGTTTTATTTTCAATGTACAGCACCTCATGATATTACTTGACAGAAACCTAACACTAAGTAAACCACTTTGTACATGGTGTACACCAGCAGATGACACGGTGTTTGTGTTTAACTCCCTGAGTAAACTGCATATTTAACTTTTCACATTTACAGTTTGTGTTGCAAGTTTCACTTTGTGCAAGCTGTTTTCTGCTGGAGATCAACGTCAGTCCAGAAAAGTCACATGATCAGTACTATTCCACTTTTGTGTTAATCGTGGTAGCAGCGCTGCAAATTCATTTTTGTCTTCAATCATGTCGTTCATTTACCCTGCCCCATCCTTCTGTTCGTACTTGTAGCATGTAATTGTACCAATATGCAGTGTATGAAACATTCACATACTAAATTGTACTATCATACACAAGTGTGCACATGCATGTACTCTCTCTCTCTCTCTCTCTCTCTCTCTCTCTATTGTGTAGACAAAGAGGCAATGTCTGTCAACGGTTTCAAGTGTACAGTTTTCCCCCTACAGTATGTAAATTCATGTAAGCCAGGGATAAATTTGCCAGTGTCTTTGCTATGGGAAAGTTTTGAAAAAAAAAAATTGAGCACTTAGTAATGATTGTGTACATGGATGAAATGTGATGCCAGATAACAGCTCAGAAATACAACTTATTGCAGAGAGATATTTTGGGTACCGGATCGTGTGGGTGTGTGGATATGGATTACAAATGGAGAAGTCATGTGAGTTGTCTGTTAAAAAGCTTCAACAGAATACTGAGCGCGCCAGATCAAATATTTTTTTCTGCCGTACATTTTCTACCATGTTTATTGTATGCTGCTTTTTAAAGACACATTCATGTCTTTCCATTCTGTCCTGAAGCTACACAAAGAGTAGAGGTTTCCATCACTTGTGTGGGTGAATTAATTTGACCAGTTTAGCCAACTGTGATCATGTTACCAGACATAATCAGTACTGGTAATGTACGTAATATATACATTGTACAGGCAAGTCTACATTCAGTGGGGAACTCTTGGCCTGTACTTGGTCCATTCTAACTGGTGCTCGTCTCTCGACCTCCATGTTAAAAAAAAAAAAGATCTTCCATAGCATTCAGTTATAAATATGCTTCACGTGTGAACTTTGGCTTCTTTCAGTTGGAGTTGTTATGAGTAAGGTATAGGACCATACTACATGATGATAGCCTGTCCTGTTTTTGGCAGTGATGTTGACTTGTACATGTTTCTCTGTGAACATGAGTGTACCTTCAACTTGCGCATGTTTTGCTCCATCATGGAATCTGTACAGTTGCGGAATTAGACGGCGACCGTGTTTTGCATGTTAGTGAGAACTCTGCATTTAAAATCGAGCAAGAAATGATTTGCACATCTGCAGTGTATGAAGCTACAACAGAGTACAGACAATAGTGCTCACCTGTGTATTTTACATGCAGCTTGAGAAAAGTGTGTGTCTGTGTGTGTGTTTGCATCAGGGTGGAAACTATTTCATGAGCTCGTCGTTCCTTATGAAACCAGTGCAGAGTCTCTGCTGTAGCTTTCTACCCTTAGTCACATTATCAGATATTTCTTTGCAGCCAGTAAATGTCAGCTAGGTGCCTAGTTGGTTGCAGAGCATATCTCGGATGTGTTAAGAAGCTAATGCACATTGCAGAACTCTATGCTGTTCGGTCGCCATTGAATTCCAGGATTGTACGTATTCCAGCATTGACTTCAATAGTCCTACCTCTTGTTTGTATTGCTCATAACAGTTACACTTGATCGGTAACATGATTCAGAGTTTGAACAGCATTGTCCGTGTTACAGCTTGTTGCTGCATGTTACTGTGTGTTGCTGGCTTGTTGCGTTATGCGAGAAGCGCCTGCCGCTTGTTGGTCATGTTACTGTTGGCTGAATTCACAGAATGGAGCATTGTGTATTCTTTTTCATTACATCCCATGTTTCAATCATTTCCACCGTTCTTTTTATGCCTCTAAATTATACAGACGTAGTAACATGCATCATTGCCACTGTACATGTATATTGAACTGCAAAAATTTGCATTGCAGTAAAATTATGATTGCGTATAAACGTTTCGTGTTGGCCTTTTGTGTGTGCGTGTGTCCCAAACGTGTGACGTTTCACTGAAATTCAGCAGCAACATAACTTCACACTGACAAGTTCAACGCAATCCTTCTCATTTGTTTATAGAAGTTTTACTCCTTTTTTGTCGACTAACGTCGTCGTAATGTTGACATTCTAACGTCGTGACTCGTCTCCTCCAAAAATTGAGTTACATAGCTGATAATGACAGTCACCAGTTAAAAAAAAAAAAAAAAAAACAGAAGAAGAATCCGGTTAGTCTTTCACAAGTTGAAGACACTTGAAAAAGGTGTTAGAAAGTGGCGGTATCGGCCCTACTCTTCTACAGAAACTGAAAGCTGGTCATCATTTCCAAGCACTGGCATGCACACTCCCTGTTACGAGTCATTGGAGAGGAGAAACTGAAATGCTAACGTTGCAGTTTGACGACAGGATGAAGTTGACGGCAGTCACACAGTGTATGGACAGGCGGGTCTGTAGTGTGACAGTGATGCAGTGTAGGGGACGCAGGGTAGTGGAGCTAGACTCTGGGAAGGCGTTTGATGTCCACGACACTTGAGCGCCACGGCCTGTAGTGCCACTGAGGCCGGAAGTACATGGTGTTGATCACCTTGGACTCCTGCAGGATTGGACAAGGACCGTAACATGTTTAGATTCATAGTGGTGCAGTTGCCATGGACAAAATTAATAAAAGTCGGGCGCTAGTCAGCTGATCATGAGAAGAAACTGATCAAGGTCAAGGTACATCAGTTGTAACTCGTTCTTGGAAGCTGGGCAACTTCACACACACACACACACACACACACACGAGGTGTCCGTGTTGGTCCCGTTTCCACGGTTATGTCCCCTCCCTTCCCAAACCATGTGGGTTTTGTTGTTATTGTCGTTTCTTGGCATTATACGAATTAGTATTATGTCAACAAACACAGAAGCACTGTTTGGCAAGACATGTGTTACATATGTATACTCAGCCACTCATGGGGTGGCAGTCTGTCAAGGTCGCTTGCTGACCTTGAGCTCCTCAGGGATGCCGGGATGTTCTGGGGCGTTGTGGGGTTCCCGTTCACACCTCAGGTTCGGCACTCGCGGGTGCTCCATATGCATCTCCTCCGGTCGGCCAAACCATTGCGCCACACACCTACATACATGCAAAATTAATCAATCACATACGTTGAATATTGTCGTTCCTCCATATCCAAAGGTCGAACTGTTCACTGAACCATTCCAACGCAAAATATATAGGTAGCATAAACCCATGCAAAGTCCGTTTGCGCTAAATGACCTGAAATGAATTGATTTCATCAGAACATCAAAGAAATACAATCTCCTAAGAATGTGACATGGACGACCAGCGAAAGCAGAAGTAGGTCAACACATCTTGAAAAATGTCTGTCTCCAGAAATCGAGTTACGTAACATGACAGGACGTTGAAAACAGCTCCACGCCGATAATGACAGAGTAACGCCGGCTTCGCATCCCCACTGAAATTTAAACCTGGTCCACAATGGTGGTTTTTTTTTTTTTTTTTGTCACCCACTTCTGAAGAGAAGACATGAAGCGTGCGACATGCGACACGTTTTACAGGGCAAGTTGTGTATGGCATCTTACCCCCCAAAATAGTAAGAATGATAGGCCTAATGTTAAAAATAAAAGAATACTGATCGTAGTCTAGAAGCAAAACTTGACTCACCAGCAGCAGAATGGGTAACCACAGCGGAAAATGCACTCACAATACCGCACTTGATGCTCGCACAAGTGACATCTGAACACGAATCTGTCCACAGTTCGGTCTCCGGCTTTTTCTTTGGGATTCCTATACACACATGGGAAATAGGTCAGTGGATGCGTCGACATGATGCCGTTTGCTACACTGAATGCGGCGACAATGCGACATCAATGACACAAAGGCTGACGTCATTGATCCATTACGTTAATCTCTGAGTGCGACATGTGGAACATAGTGACGTCACAGTCAAGATATCTTGACGTCATCGGTGAAAGTGAGGCTCACATGTTACCTCTCTCTCTCTCTTTGCCGCGAATTAGCCTTTGTTGCTTGCACGGCGTTAAGCCCTAAATAACTACATGTAACTAACTCTCTCTCTCTCTCTCTCACACACACACACACACACACTCTCTCTCTCTCTCTCTCTCTCCGACCTCTAGCATCTACCTGACTCTGCCGGGCCCAGCTGCACGTCGTGCCTAAAACCTGTGACGTCTCACTGACTTTCAGCCACACTAACACCGCCATGACTCAGCAAGTCTATGCCCAATTTTTTTTTTTTTTTAATCTTTCTCATTTCTTTATTACGCACTAAAATAAAAAGACAAATGAAATATAGCGGCATCTCGCAGAAAGACGGAGACTGATGACTGCCGTGTTGAAAATGCGCGCTTGTTGAACGTAACTACATGTTTGTTTGTTTTTTGTTTCAAGACACAAAAGATGGCATTGGTCTGTTAAAATAAAAAAAAAAAAACTCTGGTGATGGTGCCAGTACTGATATGGTTACGGAACCAGACGGCCGGTCACCACTTGCAGACACTGGCACACACTGATATTTTCTTCCACGTCCCTGTCATTTCTGATCAGAAACTGAACTGATATAATAGTTGCTGGCAGCCTTTGCATCAAAAGGCGGGTCTGTAGTGTAGAAGACGGACGGTCTAGCTGGCTGGCCTAGATCTTGGGAAGACGTTTGTCATCCTCAGAGTTTGGACGGCGGCTATATGTGTAGTGCCACACTGGCGGGAAGTACAAGGCGTGTGCCGCCCTGTCCTGCAAATGTCACACAAGAACAACGTGAGGCAGGCGAGAACGATAACATATTAAGATCGTAACTGTGTTCCCGTGGAGTAAAACAGCCAAGGCTTTTTTTTTTTCTTTCTGTGTTTTCTTTACTCTGTGTGTGTGTGTGTGTGTGTGTGTGTGTGTGTGTGTGTAAAGAGATATTTACAACTTTAATGGCTGCCCATTATTTCTGCCTCTTTATCACGAACGCAGCAATGTATGAGCCTAAAGCCAGTTTTCTGTTTTAAAGTTTATTTTGTATTTAACAGACACTCTAGTATTTTGAATTTGATTAGTATGGAATGACATCACGCGCGCACGCACGCACACACACACACACACACACACACACACACGAAAGGACTACTCGTCCCGCTTCTCTGCCTGACCTGATGAATGCCAGGAAAATACACATCTGCGCTGAATGGATTCCGCTGACACACCAGACAGGGAGGGACTTTCGGGTGCTGATCCCTCAGCTCTTCCGGTCCGCCATACCATCGCGACACGCACCTACCACACGACCACATAGCAACAATGTACAGACAGTAGCTATAAAAAGACTACAATATCTCTGAGTGGGTTAGGCCCAAAACAGAAATAATCCGGCAGTCGTATACAAACGAGGCTCACTGTGTTACCACTGATTGGGTTAGGAAAGGTTGCCAATTTCACGCCTAGTAGGAAAACTTGCAGCCGCCATATTGAAATTTTCATCAAGAGGTAACCTACTATCTTGTTTCTATTGGATATAATTGTTTCTATGGGTAATAATGTTAGCTTATTTGGTCATAGTTCATTACGCACCCAAAATATGACTCTCTTTTGTGCATTGACAGATGTCGAACGCGATAATCTTCATCGTGTTTCGTGGTGAACCAGTCGACCCAATAAGATAAGCTCATCGTTTCTGCAGTGACGAATGAAATTTTTTTTTATAATGTTTTAGTGCGTATTTTGGTAGGTTTCAATTTAATGTTTTACCCTCTGAAATATTACGATGCTAACGAACTGGACTGGGGAAAAGGTGTTTGTAATTGTTGTGGGTGTTGTTGTGGGTGTTGTGGTTGTTCTTGCTGCAAATATCAGTTGTAACCTTCTCCCATTGTGTCCACCAATGTGAAGAGTTCATGTGACATAACTGAACTTGCACAAAGACGTTTACTTATGCTCGTGAGAATGTACTCACATACAATCTTTTTTTGTTTCTGCCCCAGTCAAGAGGGGAATACATGGAACATATTCTAACCTATGATAAAATCAATGACAATTTTGGGTGCGTTGTGTGTGTCAGTCGGCCTTGTATTGTCAACCATCTTCTAAAACACAGCCCAACCCTTGCGTCGACTAACTGCCAAGCAGCAACCAGTCGCAGAGACTGAATGGGAAGGCTTTAGAACTAGACTTACGAGCGACAGAATGGGTAGCCGCAGCGAAAGGTGCACTGATTATACCGCAAGTAGTGCTCGCATATGTAACATTTGTACACGACTCCTTGTTCGTCTCCCAGACCCGCCATGATGCCGTTGCCACTGAATGCGACACGTACTGATGACGCTACGGCTGACGTCATTTATTTGTTACGTCACTCACACAACACAAGCACAGAACTAGAGATGACGTCTTGTTACGTTATTCACAGCACGCGATAAGGGAATACATGTATACGAGTGTTTTATGAGCCGGTCTGCGATCAGTGTGTACATGATCCACAGAAAAAAAATTCACCGATTAAAAGTGCAAACAGTCTTTATTTCGGCTTTGACAAACATGACATGAGTGTGCCAGCTGCGTGTTTGAAATAATACCTCTTTTGCTCGACCTTGACCAGTGACGTAAATCGAGTGTAGATTTATGAACATCTTAGTTGGACATGGTCTTGCGGACGCAAACTACTCACTAACCTACTAGATGCTTGCGCTGGCTCCCCCGTGCGGTAAGTCAATGAAGTCTCCTGTGTTAGAGATACAAAAATGTTTCGGTTTGAGCAAGCCAAATAATTATTCAAAATCGGTTTCTGGCAGGGGTTAGCAAAAGTGATGATCGACCACTTCGTCATCTCGGCCGGACTGCTCGACGTGTTGCGGCACTTTATCATCGCGGACTGCTCGGCGTGTGTCGACCACAAGAGCCACTTAGTCATCCGCCTAACTGGTCAGAAGAAACATTTTTTCCTGTAACGTTTCATATTTTGCATATTATGCATATGTATATTATGCATATTATGAATATATTATGCATATTATGAATATATTATGCATAATTATGTATTTATGTATAACTGAATATATTGTGCATAATTATGAACATGTTGTGCATAATTATGGATATATTATGCATAATTATGAATATACTGTATTATGCATATTATGCTCACGTCATCAGGTAAAGGCGTTCCGATGACGGTGGCAGTCGCGATCACGAGGGAATCGACGTTCCACTGAGACATCATGGTCACCGGTCTGGACAAAAATTATCTTACCAAAACAACAACCAAAAAACCCCCCAAAACTTCGTGAATTATCACGTGTACTCACTTGGCACCAGGAGGTAAGTGTTCCGCTGTTTGTCTGTCTGTTAGTCGTCTGTACGGCCATGTCTGTCAAACTTTCACGTTGGCAAAATCGAAGAATGCGCGTATGCTAGAAATATCAGACATCATAGCTTTGTACCAATGTCTATTTTGCTGATGAATAAGCAGATGTAGGGTTGTGTGTGTGTGTGTGTGTGTGTGTGTGTGTGTGTGTGTGTGTGTGTGTGTGTGTGTGTGTGTTGCCGGGTGTCAGCTGGCGTTGACTGTGATAGAGTTATGTGCACCTCTGCTGTTGTGCTGCTGCTGTGATGTGAAATGATGTAGGGTGTAGTGTTGTAATTTATTTATAGTGCTGCAGCATTGTGATAGATTTTTTAGGTATGAGTGTGCGAGCATGTAAATAGGTGGAATGAGTGTGCAGGCCGTATGAGTGAGTGTTTGGCATGTTTTATGTTTTTATGAGAGACCACAAAGCAATGTTCCTCTTTTGGAAATTTAATAAATGTCTTATGTCTTATCAGACTTTGCGAAATGGTAGAAGGTGACACGACTAAATGCTCGTTTAGCCAAGTCTCTGGTCACGATGAATGCTGATGAACAGTTCGTAAAACACTGATATTTTCTCTGATGGTGGAAAAGGACGTTAAACCCCCAAACAACGACCTCAGGAATTGCTAGTAACAGCTCACTAATATGTAACTTTCATTACCAAATAACACCATTTAATTCTCAAACGTTAAATTTACAAATTGAAATACAAATTTTTTTATTTTTTATTTTTTTTGCTGCCCCAACTCTTTGCCAGCTCCAGTGGTGTTCCTCCCAGGTCATGGGTGGAACCCACGGAGGACTCGGAAGCTGGGACAATTTTTATTATGCATGATGATGGAGATGAGGATGATAGTAAGATGATGCTATGGAGGTCCATGTGGTTTGAGACTGCGGGACAGGGCCGCATTCCACGCTTCCTGTCATAAATATCCCGGCATTAACCAGGCCCGGGAACTACGGCACCTGCGGTGCCGGCCGTGTAATCATCCACATCATAAGACGTGTCATACAAAGGGAAGCACCCCCAAAGTCGCACCCGTGAAGTGGGTGAAGCTCGGCTGTGTGGCAACAGCCTCCCCATTCGGCCCATAGCACACCCGCTCTGGGTAGGAGCCGAACTAGGTAGGAAAAATCCCGCTTGCCTCGGCTGGGATTCGAACCCGGGTCTCCCGGTCCATGGTCCGAAGTGCTAACCACTACACTACGGGGGCCGGTTGAAATACAAATTTCAAATAGATATTTCTGACGAAAGTAGTAAAAATCGAAATATTAGCATCACCATCGCGCGTTATGTTGTTTCTAGTTGCAATTTAAATCGATGATTAATTGAACGGAAAACGTACGTCAGGGAGTTGTTTATTTTACACACATTTTATGATTCATATTTGACAAATGGTAGGTGCAGCACACACACACACACACACACACACACACACACACACACACACACACACACACAAATATTTCAGAGGAGTCAAGTTATTTCCCTTACTCCACTATTTTATTTTATAGCAGCTGTTAAATGAACCAGCGGTAAACACCGAACAATGCAAGCGGATAACATGATAATAGATTTAAAAACAAAATTAAAAAAAATAGCAGGCCAAAAATGTTATTTTACGATGACATTGGAAGAATACATTTACTGAAACACACACATACTGAAACACACACACACACACACACACACACACACACACACACACACACACACACACACACACACACACACCAGCCGGACAATAAATTAGGGGTTACTCAGGTTGATAAACTCTGATGTGAACTTGTTACACTCCTCATACTGTCAGTCAGGTTTCTGATCACATCACGAAGGCCTAGTGAACTGGACACGAGGGGTACGAACAGGACAGAAAGGGACACAAGGGCGGAACAGGTTGCGGTTGAGGTAAATGGTTGTCCGCCCCGGTTGTCATGTGTATCTGTGGTCGATATCTACGGGAAGCCGATAGACATGCATCAACCCAAGACCGACTGGAGGGACGGCGGATGGGGAAGAGGGATAAAAAAAAAAAAATCTAAGGCGCTTGTCCCTACAGGGTCTGAGCCAGTTCCAAGTGCCTTACAAGATATGAAACAAATATGACAAATAAGAGTGAGATAACACACACACACACACACACACACACACACACACACACACACACACACACACACACACAAACAAGACAGTCATGAGAAAACTCACACAATTCTCACAACTCAACAAAATATACGAAAAATATACGATAAAGTGAAAACAGAAAGACGCATATAAAAACCACCGACAGCAATGAACACAATGAACAGACCAATCATTCTCCTTACAGCAGCAGGACGATTCCCTGGTCTCATCAATCAGACAAAAAAGGTTCAATCTAAATTTGGAATTAAAAGATGAGAGTATTGCACAGTCTCTGCATGACAGCTCGGGAAGGGGGGGGGGGGGCGGGGCATTCCAAGCCATAGGGTCAAAATATGCGAAGGGGCGACTCCCATTGGTCTTCAGGTTGAAACGTGGCATACACACGTGACCAGCTTCCCTTACTTCTAAGGGGAGAGAAGCTCTCTAACGTAGAACTGGAACCTTAGGTAAGGCTTTGATAACACATATTGGTCACTGTGTATTCTATTCTGGCTCTGGCTAACAACCAATGGAATCCACGCCACAGAGACTTCGCATGGTTTTGCCCGCGTCGTCGAAGGACAAGTCTGGCGGTATTGTTTTAAAGGCACTGCAATCTGGTCGTTTGTTCATCAGAAACTGGTACCAGCAAGGAGTGGGCAAAAAGTGTAGATGGAACACCGTGCGACTGAGGCCCGTAGCGTTTGAGGTCTGTTGCCAGCACCGTTAGCGTGTTGTCGACGTCTACGGTAAAGGTATGCAGCAGCCGGTACCGGTCGGACACGTTAGGCTGGCGTTAGGGACCTCTTGGTCGACAATACAAATGGACGACACTCGACACTGGTAACCCAGCGACTCGCACGTCGGGCCTGACGACAGAAATGACGTGAAAAGAAACCATCAGAAAAGACGTGAAATGAAACTGTCAGAAATGACCTGAATTCGGATAATCATTGAGTAATTGTGGCAAACGTTATACAGGCTGATTTTTAAAGGCTGATTAACAGACCTTGATTATTCTTAACGGGATGTTGTGGATGGGTGGACAATCACTGAATCCGTCAGTGAGGTGAAATACTTTCCTTACAGGATGCGACGTCGTAACAATTAGGAATAAGAATAATAAACGTTAATGTTAACTACAGCGTATTAGTAATTACACATTTTGCAAACTGTTCCCGTAAATTGCATCTTGAAGTATCAAAAGTGTCTCAGAGTGTCTTAAGCTGCCGAATATAATATATTAATCATGGTAAATATTGCCAACACTGATATATCACTTGTTCAGATTGACAGAAATGACACAAACACTCATTCTTTAGCTTTTTCGAAAGAACCAGATTTAGAAGTTACCCAAACGACAGAAATCATGGAGGCTCTTCGAACACATTAGCGGTTAGATGGAAGGTGATTTTTTAAAAGTGCAGTTATACAAGACAGAGGACAGCACATTCATAATGGCTTTCTTACCGGCTTGACTTGTAGTTTCTTCTGCAGTTGTGGTTTGCTCTGAAGTAGTAGCGGAAGTGGTCTGCTCAGTTGTCGCTTCTGTCGTGGTTTCTTGTGATGTCGTGGGCTCTGACGTTGTCGTTGTGGACTCCGGCGTTGTTGTTGTGGACTCTGGCGTTGTTGTGGTGGACTCTGGTGTTGTTGTGGTGGACCCTGGAGTTGTGGTGGACTCTGGCGACGTTGGCTGTGGTGTCGTGCACTTTGTAGTCGTGGTGCGAGGTCCAGTGGGGACACATCGCCCCGGCAACTGCGCCATCACTCTCCGCAGAGCTCGGCACAAGGCCCTGTTTCCTGGCGACGGCCGTCTGCGCCAGACGGGACACCCCGCCGCACGATACTGCCACCCCAACAACATACACAGCCTCCGCCTCTTGTTACGCTGTGCTAATGCCTTATCTTCTTGTCGTTGTTGTTCTTGTTGCTGTTGTTCCTGCTGTTGTTGTTGTCGCTGCTGTTGCTGTTGCGGGCCTGATGTCGTGTCTGTAGCGCTCCCTGTCGGCGTCTGCGTTTGCTCCCCCACATCAGTTCCGTTCTGTACGCGATTTTGTGACTGTTCACGACCGTTTCCGCGCTGCCGTTTCGGCCTGCAATGGACGGCGCCGACCATGAGAGCAACAATAATGATGAGACAGAGTGACTCACGGAACATCTTGTCTGCTCACCTCGCTGTGATGGCCCGGGATGGAAGCTCCGAAGTACGCCTCAGTGGTACGCTTCAAACTACTCAGTGATAAGCAGAATCTTCACTACTGTAACTTGCCAGTAGCAGCAGCAAACCGATTTTTCTTTCCTCACAAGTTTACACAGGTTTAGTATCTCACAGTTTTACTGATGTCTCAAACGTTGACAAGTTTACAAGTATCTCGTTACTGTAAAAGTGTATTCCAAGCGTAGCGCAGATTTGTTTGGATGAGAGGTACGTATGCCTCTGTTTCAATGAAAGTTACTTGCTGATTATCAGTTCAAGTGGTTTCCAGACGGCAGACTCAGTGGCAAAACTTGACGACTGAGAAGAGTTTGCACAATTTGTCGGCAGTGCCGAGTCAGCGGAGCTCATTTATACTTGAGCAACATCCGGACAACCAGGTTTCGTCACGATTGCATGAAATCTTCATAGTGTTGAAATATACAAGGAGGGGGGGGCATGATGGTATGGTGCGATCCAATCATTTCGCTGGCTTTTGTCCACGTCATATACTAACCGGAAGGCGGGAAAGGATGTGCACGGGGATTTCTGTAGGGCTCAATTTAACAGGCGTGGGTCATGTGACCAGCTCGCGCACTTCACACCTGGGCACGAACCGCACGCTCGTGTTATTACAAGTTTCGTCAGTGTCCCGCATCGGTGAACGTTTTCAATATGTCTGGATTCTTATCTGATTGCGACGGTACGTCAGTCATATTAGGAAAATAGCGCCAAACAGGCACACTTTACTATTACGCCCCCCCCCCCCCCCCCTCACTCTCCCACCATTCGTCCAAGATCTATTTTCCGTTAAACATCTCAGCTACAACCATACCCACGCTTCCACCCCCTCGTCCCTTGCTCTCTTCCAGCTTTCGCACGTATTCCGCCATTCCGTGGTTTCAGGACGTAAAATATATACGTCAGAGTACCGTAGGTGTGTACCGAATGGCCCGGGGGCTCATTGTGAAAGTCACGCCCGGCTTCTCACGATGGCAATTCTAGCAGCGAAAAAAAGGGGCAACTGTTGTTGATTAAAACAAGTTGAGTTATTGCGCGTCCGGTTTATCAGTCGTCTGACAGCTGTGTCAGAACTAAGAATATCTTGTAGGTGTCACGTTCGGCTTTGTTTGCCGGATTTGTTCACACCAGTTGTGCAAAGAGAAATAAATGGGCGGGTACTGAAGACAATAGACGCCCCAACCTTTGGCCCGATATGTGGTTTCGCTTCACTTCGTGTTTTGCAGGCGGAACAGAATAGTTTTAATAACGAGAATAGCATTATTGTAATTACTTGTCTTTCCTTCGTTGGCCGATCACAAAAAATTCAGGCCATGTACAGCCACCAAACTTGAACGAAACGAAGCTAGCCGCAATTTGCTGGTACATGGTGTTTGTTAGTTCGTATACTGTAAACTCTTTCTGAGTTTGTAGCACACTCTTGGGAAAACACGGTTAGAAATCGTCTGTCCGTGGCGCATTCAAGTTCGTGCAGCACGAACTGAAACGAAGAAGAACCTGAAAAGGAATACATCCTACTATTGGAAAGTTGTTTACGCGCGGGTAATGAGTGCTTCAAGCGTTGAGTTACGATCTTGCGGTGAAAATTTCGTCCCAGCCGCCATCAGTAAACAGTACAGTCCCCTTTCGTTGTCTCGGATTTCCCACAACTATAATTTCAGTCTTTGCGGGCCTGTTGGGCGACACACAAAACGTACAGCGACTTCGTTCGGGATTTCTAAGGGTTGCAGTGTCACGGTAGGATCTTATAGTTGTCACACCTTTGATTCCAACCCAAGTTACCAGCCAACTGACACGGTCAAACCCCCGCTTCCCAGCAATAGGCTAGGATAATTAGGCTTTTTATACTGGGGAACGTAGAACAAATTTGATCCTAACGTTTTATTTACAGAAATCAGTAGAGCACATGCCCCTAATGCTGTGGTGGTCTCCGTGAATTTTTTCTCCGTCCGCGTCACCGTTAAAAACGACCGTTTATCTTGCCATTTTCACTATATGAGCCCTATAATTGGGCTTTTTAGGGTATGCACAAAGTATGCGTGTTTGCGGGTACAGAAATGCGCAGAACTCCGCTCCAAATACGGTTACTGTTAGACAAGACATGCATTGTTGACATACTGAAATTTTACCCCAATCAGAATGATGCTTCCTGGATAATTGCGGCCATTAGTTTGGCCGTTGATTCAAAGAACCCTGTCAAGTGGCTGTATTTGATGCTTGTGCACTTATCAGGTCGCTGCAGGTGACATGTATCGCGGAAAACATTTACGAACATTGAACAGTTTAGTCAGAAAACGCTTCTTTGGTGTTGCGAAGTTCCCTTGCCACCGCATGTGCAGGTACTTATGAAATATGATATTCAAGTGAGCCCTTTTTTGGGAGATGGTTATTTTGGGGGTGTACTTATTAAAGTAGTAACTGCGTTGTGAGTAGTGAACGATTTTTCTCAAAGCGGAATAGTGCACACGCAGGAATGGTATCCCGGTTGTGTCATATCAAAAGTTCATTGAAATCGCTTCGGTACTTTGGTCACAAACAGCCATCGAAAGTGCATTCTGCTTAAGAATGGCTGAATATGCGAAATAATGGGAGTAGGGACACTTGACTGGTTGCTGTGATAAGGTGTATTTGCGAAAACGAGTATGATATGATTCAAATATTCGGGCAAATGCTCAGTGTTTCATAATTATCTTCCGGAACTTGTATGAGAAATTCATTGCTTAAGATACCTTTTCGCTTGAAATTCTAACGCACTCAGAAAATGTCTGATATTTTCATTAATTCCTGTCTTGGGGTACATGTATAGAAATTAGACAAAATATACATAAAGCTTCAAGTAAAATTATATAACACGAATGTAAATTTTAAAAAAAAACCAATAGACACAAAAGCAAATCATTTATAAAATCATTTTTATTTTCAACGTGTTTTTCCTTGGGAACAAACGCAGTTAAGTTTGCCTTTTTTTTTTTGGACATTTTCAGATTTATACTAGCAGTGTGTTATGACGCATGTTAATCACACGGCAAACATAAAGGTCAAGGTCAATGTCATCGGGTCGTCTATTTTCTCCGAAACATTTTACTTCATCGCTCAGGATAAGCATTTGAGTGCTTCTAACTTTTGGAAGTAAAACAGCCACAACTAAAATGACCTGTAATGTCCATATGGAAACCATACCTGGCATGTTGCTTTTATTTATTTATTTATTTTTTGTCTTAATCATTGATACAACCATTACACACAGAAGGTGTAGCAGTACGATGCTTGGTAATGCCACACTTTATAATCTTTTGAGTTGTCTCAGCAGTCTATGTATTGACGATTTTTGCCCCCCCCCCCCCCCCCCCGGAAACAAAAACAAACAAACAACCCCCCCCCCCAAAAAAAAAAAAAAAAAAAAAAACCCACACACACACACACACACACACACACCAAAAAAAAAAAAGGAAAAAAGAAAAAGAGAAAAAAAAGTCTTCTCTGTAATGGGCACATGAAGCACAGCGTAATATGCAAATTAACGGATAACAACAAAATCAATGTCAAGTCTTATAAAAATGATACGTGATTTGATGAGTTCACAGCATCTTCATAAAAATCAAAGCCTTTATAACTCAAGTGTGACCTTGTATTAGCAGCAAAATATAAACCTACCCACCACGCAGCATGGAAGGGAGCAAGTAAAAAAAAAAAGGGGGGAAAATTGATGACCGCTGTAAAGAAGACGTGCGTGTTTGGAATCGAGGATCTTTCTTCATAAGACTAGTCAGTGTCTTTTCTACCACGAGAAATGTATAAAAAGAAACTGAATCAAGAGTATCAAATATGGCAAGCCCTTTAGTAAACACCGCTTTCAACCCATATAGGGAACTGATAGCCTCAGTTAACGGCCATCTATAAGTAATGGCTCTTTTATACAAGTTCCGGAATATAATTATGAAAAACCGAGCATGTGCCCAAATATTTGCATCATATTATATTCGTTTTCGAAAACACATCTTATCACAGCAACCAATCAAGTGTCCCTATTCCCATTATTACGTGTATCCCGTCATTATTAAACAGATTGCACTTTCAGTTCGATGGTAAAGTTATCAGCATAAGAACCAAACTTCGCATCTTCAACTTCAACGTGAACTACTGAGTCAGTTCTGCTCTACGGATGCGAAACATGGAGGACAACGAAGACGATGCAGCAGAAGATCCAAACATCTCAACACCTGCCTGAGGCGCATCTTAACATCCGATGGCCAGAGAAGGTCCGAAACGAAGAGCTGTGGGAGCGAGCGGGGCAGGAACCAGTGGCCAAGCAGATCCTGCGGAGGAAGTGGGGTTGGATTGGACACACCTTCAGGAAACCAGCATCTAGCACCACACGCCAAGCCCTGACATGGAACCCGCAGGGGAAAAGGAAGAG
>JACVVK020000404.1:310000-322500 GCA_018292915.2 Batillaria attramentaria | reverse complement strand
ACAGTTCAAAAATATTTGTTCTAAAATGGATGCCAGTCACGCATGCTTCTCATTTTCCAACTACGCAGTTTCTGCTTCACGCGGTGAAGTAAACTATGTATAGAGAAAGGCACACATTGCTTGAACACAATTATTTGGCTACAAGCAACTCTAGAAAAAAAATGAGAATTATGCGCAACTGATGTCCATTTGCGACTGAATATTGTTGGAATTGCCCTTAAAATTACCACTCGGGATCAGACATCAACAGGAAGACAAACAGTAGCTGGCAAAAAAAAAGGTACAACAACAAAAAATCAAGAAGAAAAAAAAAAAGGAAGAAAGAAGACACAATAACACAAGACACGAACAAAAAGCGAAGCAATTACGAATAAAGTAAATGGCACAACTGAAAAAAATTTTTTCGTAAATGAGCAAAACAATGTTGCCAATGACAAAAGTATGAAAGCTACCACTAGTTCAACAAAAAGTCTATGTTTGTCTTGAGTAGTGATTCCAGCTATTTGTTGCAAAATGGTTTACTTGCCATAACCAAGAAGCTGAGATCAGAATAAGCAAATACATCACAACATTTATCGTAACGTGCTCAACAAAGGCAACATCTTACATACACTACAAATAAATTAAGCAGCTGAGATCCAGCTAAGAGACTGAGAAAGACTTACTGGGGCGTGCTATCTTGTAAAACCGGGGGGGGGGGGGGGGGGGAGCAGGCGATAGCATGAACGAGGGGGAAGGGGGGGGGTAATTAGCGAGTCGATTACATCAGGGAGGGGGACGCGGAGCAGACGACAGGATGAACGAGGGGGAAGGGGGGGGGGGGAATTAGCGAGTGGATAACATCAGGAAGGGGGGAGGGGGAGCAGGTGATAGGATGAACGGGGGGGGGGGGGGGGGGAGGGGGGATTAGCGAGTTTATTCCGTCAGAGAATCTGTGAGCGGATGGATGTGAGAAGAGTTCAGTGGATGCGCGAAGGGCTGAATGGGTGGTGCTGGTGAAGAACCGTTCGATAGTCGAAGGACGAAAATTCGCTCCACGGTTCCATCACCCACGTTCCTCTGTCCAACATCCACGGGGAAGGCTGAATTTCTTCAGTAGCTGGAACCAGCCCAGCACAGGAAGTGGCACACTGGTGTCTACGGAAAAGGCGTGCAGCAGCCGGTTCCAGTCGGACAGGGCAGAGTGGGGTTCGGGACCTCGCCGTCAAGACAGATGGACGACACACGACACAGGAAGCCCAGTGCCTCGCATGTCTCAACTGTTGACAAAATAATAATAATAATAATAATGACTAGTACTTGTTTAGTAGCAAGAGCAGAAAATGATCGTAGGAAAACAGGGACTTTCAAAAGGGCAACGGTGCTTGCTATACGTTAGCATGGAAGGAAATTATACAAAACAGCAGCAGGAAGGAAACTGACGATGACAGTATTTCTGTTCTCTTATTATCAGCGGATGTGAAAATTCGCTTCGAATGAAAGATACAAGAATGTGATGGTCGACGTGCTTGACAAACCTCGTTAGATGTGAATCTGTTATTACCATGCAACGGATACAAGATTTGGCAGAAACACAGACGAACATAATTATATGATCCCTCTGGCTTCATCTGTAAAATTTCTTTCCTTTTTTTTTTTGGGGGGGGGGGGGGGGGAGAAAATGTTCACAAGTGTTTTCTGTTGAGCTAACATCTTTTGGAATAGCAAACAACGTGTAGAGGAATTTGACAGGCGTTTATTGGTTCCAGCTATGTCCATGTTGTTGTTTTCATTTATATATTTATTCATTTATCTATTTTGAGATCATCAGGTTGTTTTGGGTGTAACATGCAAGAGAATTCCTATCTCTGATACCGAAAAAGGAAGAGTGACACTGGAATGGTCATCCTACCTGCTACGGTCACAGTCTCACCTGGTGGTGTCGTCGTAGTCTGTGATGTAGTCGTCGTGGTTGTTGTCGTTGTCGTAGCTGTAGGAACGGGGCAAGGCGGCGACAAAAGAGACATGGCTTTCTCCAGGATCCTGCATAGTCCTGTCTGTGGTGACGTGTCGCAGCGTATCAGGAGGTATTTCTGCTGCAGCATTTCACACAGCTGGCGGCGTGATCGTCTCCCAAAGCGAGTTTCTTGTGCTTGAAAAGACGGCGCCGAGCCCACGACATACACCGCCATGACACCGACAGCCAGGAGACAGAGAGCGGACACCCGATACATGTTGTCTGGTTGGAGAGAGTGGGCTCTAGAAACAACAGAAACCGGATCATTATTTCTGTGTGTCAAGGGAGCCGGCAGAATGAAACCACACACACACACACACACACACACACACACACACACACACACACACATACACACACACACACACACACACACACACACACACACACACACACACACACACACACACACAATCTTTCTAATTGCCGGTCTGTCTATATGTCTGTTTCTGCCAATAACAGAGTAACAAAAAGCGTAAAAACAAAAAAGATAAACTACTCAGGAAAAAAATTATGTTAAGAAATGAAGTGGAAAACAAAAAAATCGCTTTTACCTTCATATCAAAGAAACAACAACAAACAAACAACACAAAATTGAACAAGCAAGGGGAAAAAAAAAAAGGAAACAACCCCGGGAATAGGCTAGTTCTTAATGCGACACAATGCCCACTAGTGACTAGGCCCTACTAGTGCACTTGCCTGTTCAAACTAAAACCTGCAACATAAACGTCCCACACTTACGGACAATGCTGTGACTGGTCGCGCCAAATTCTGACGACTCTCAAATCAGCGAAGATGGTTCTCGCACGGTTGTTCGGAGATGTAATGTGGCGCCAATCGGGAACGGTGGCAGACGACACTCAGCAAAACTCTGATTGATTGCTCGTGGTGTGGATGAAGTCTGTGACGAATTGCTTGGCTGAGATTTGTGTGAGGGGTTTTATAGCTAGCTATATCCGTTTACAGGTAGGTCACATGGTGTCGTCACCAGTTTCACAAAGCAACTTGCATCGACTCTGTGTGTGTGTGTGTGTGTGTGTGTGTGTGTGTGTGTGTGTGTGTGTGTGTGTGTGAGGGAAGAATTGCGTTCATTGGTTGAGATCTGAGGAGCCACGTCCATACAGTATCCTCAGTGATTTCCCAAGATGGTCACATGATCACCAGCGGAGGACCCCATTGGTGATAACTGCTATTTGACGTCACCGACCATTGACTCCCATGTTTCTCTCGATTTCTTTCCGGCAGTTACGTTATTATGTCACGGTTGGTATTTGATTTGAATGATAACATATTGAAATGGAGTGGAGACCACAAGTAATGCGCCTATATCATCGCTTTTTTTTTTAAATTTCTGTAAGCATTTTTCCCCTTCAGGAAACCATTACCCGCACCCCCCTCCCTCCTCCCCCTCACCCCCGTCCCAATGTCCCACCCCTATTTGACGACACTCACACAAACATGAGCGACGATTTCGCTTGTTGAGTACGCGTTTGACAATCGCTCGTGTGATAAGAATCGTGTCCTTAGCGAGGGAGAGCTGATGACGTTACTGCACAAGGACTGAGATTTAGTTTTGCGAGAACCTGTCTCCAATTCTTTCCTTGCAACACTGCGATAACATCGAGGCATAACAAAAAAACAACACCCCCCCCCCCCACCCCGAAAATTTCAACAACAAAAAAGTGATATCAATCACACACACACACACATACACACACACACACACACACACACACACACACACACACACAGAGCGCACTCTAGCACACTCGATTGAGCACTTGAAAAAGTTGTCCATTGCGCATCTGAGGTCCTCTTGGTACCTCAGTGTTAGCACACAAGTAACCTGACAAAGGCGGGTGGGTGGATGTTTGGGAGTTTAACGTCCTTTTCCACCACATAAGGGTGATATCAAAGACGGGGCAACGAGAAAAAAGGCCAGCACAAATATCTGGCCCCAGCCGGCGGGATTCAAACTCACGACCCGAGCATTGAGAGTCCAACGCTCTACCATTCGGCCACCCCGGCTCCCGTAACCTGACAAGACTTGCGTACATGTATACAAGCATAATTTGAAGAACCGGTATCGCTGGACATCTTCAGACCTGAAGAAGGAGAGGAGGGAGAGAGAGAGGCGCCATGCCATGTCATGCATTTAGTGGAGGGCAATGGAGCATACAGTCTGATTCGTCATGCCAGCCATCGCATAGTCTGTCTTAGTTCATTCGCCAAATTGACCTTATGATTCAGACCCATTGTGCCTCCTTCACTAACACAATTTGAAGTAAAAACCCGGCATGTGTGGTCCTTTTCCGCCTTGTCGCCACATTAGGGATACAGGTGCACAGTGCATGACGATGCGAAAGCTGCACAGACGGGACGGGGGGGGGGGGGATGTCTCGCTGTGGCAGGTGTCAATCATCATAAAACGCCAGATTCATCAGCCCCCAATCATTGGTCGGTCAAAGGGCTTGAATAAATAACACGGAAAAACCACAGCAAAAACAAAAAAGTTCAAAGCCCCTCTATGTTTGTAACGCCGCTGGGATGGAAAACTGTCGCTCTAGGGCTGTCTGCTAGACAGATGGATGTTTCATTCAAACCTTGCGACCGTTTTCGTGACTTTGTGGCTTATAACTTGGGGGGGAGGGGGTGTTGGGTTTTTTTTTTTTTTTTTTTTTGCTGCCCCAAGTCTTTGCCAGCTCCAGTGGTGTTCCTCCCAGGTCATGGGTGGAATCCACGGACTGCTCGGAAGCTGGGGCAATTTTTATTATGCATGATGATGGAGATGAGGATGATGGTAAGATGATGCTATGGAGGTCCGTGTGGTTTGGGATTGCGGGACAGGGCCGCGCTCTACGCTTCCTGTCATAAATATCCCGGCATTAACCAGGCCCGGGAACTACGGCACCTGCGGTGCGTGAGTGAGTGAGTGAGTTTTTAGGGCTTAAAGCCGCGCAAGCCACAAAGACTAATTCGCGGCTGAGTGTGCCTGCACTACATGAAAAAAACAAAAATGTAACGGTGGACAAAGGATGCAAACTGGTCTACGGGGCAATATAAACCTAGGACATGCAGGAGACGCTGCACCTTCATGCTAATTTCTCGAACTCCCGATTACAAAAAAGCGTAGAAAACAAATAACAATTACAACTGGGTAAAACAAAGATAAATACTAAGCGCATATACAGCAAATATTGCAACTTATCATCTCCTAGGCGCAATAAACCAGTTCGCAGCATATGCCCAACATCACTTATTCCTAACCACTGGTAGTGCAGACGTGAGTGAGAGGTTGAAAAGAAGAAATATAGATGAAAGGGCCAAACTTAGAAATCAGCTGAGAGATGAGAGGAAGGACAGAGCGGCTAAATTCGGGAGGTTTTAAAGAGAAAGATACAGGTGAATGGGCTGGTGAGGGATAGACAGAGAGGTAGGAAGGAAAATTCCTTAGTTGCCAATGAAGACAACATGCCTGGGAGGCAGTTGAAGAACAGACCGCTCCAACACGGAACCTCCCCGCCGTGAGGCGGTTCGGGAAAACAACGCACCAGAGAGGGGTGCGTTGTGAAGGTCTTCAACGTGACAGGTGTTCAGCAGCACCAGCAGGGCGCTGCGAACAAAGCCCGCCAGGCTGAAGACCAGGTGGGGGGAATCCAGTGAAGTCGGCCTTCAGAAATGACCCTCAGATGTCTCACTGGACCAAGGGTCAGCAGACACCCGCTTACTGACCTCCCCCCGGAGGAGATTTTAAGAGAGCAAAAGACAGGTGAATGGACCGATGGAGGCAGAAATAAGAGTAAAGAAAGAGCAAAAGGGGTGGGCAAGCTTGGCGAAATCAGCCCCGCCGCGTGAAGGCGAGCCCATGGGGCCACCTGCGGTGCCGGCCGTGTAATCATCCACATCATAAGACGTGTCATACTAAGGGAAGCACCCGCAAAGTCGCACCCGTGAAGTGGGTAAATCTCGGCTGTGTGGCAACAGCCTCCTCATTGGGCCCACAACACACCCGCTCTGGGTAGGAGCCGACCTAGATAGGAAAAATCCCGCTTGCCTCGGCTGGGACTCGAACCCGGGTTTCCCGGTCCATGGTCCCAAGTGCTAATCACTGCACTACGGGGGCCGGTAGCCCTTGCGACCCTTTTCGTGAATGTGTGGCTTCTGCTGTTGGGGAAATGCGATTTTCTTTGAGCCTACGATCCATTCCTGAACACACTGGGAGTAGACACATCTTCTAAATATAGCCATCAATCCGCAACCCAACAACTTTGCTTGCTCAGAACGCAGTATACGTCTACAACAACTAATTCGCCGGCCAGAGTCACCACAATGGTCTCAGATGCTATATTGTCGACGTGTACTCGCCGCGCGTACTTGTCTCAAGACGCCCGAAGCTCTGCTAGCCTGCCTCATGGTATCTCGGTGTCAGTGCGCTGTTGACCTGCCTCTTGGTATCTCAGTGCTACTACACTACCGGTCTGCCTCTTGGTATTTCAATGTTAGCACACTACTGGCCTGCCTCCTGGTATTCGGTATCTCAATGTCAGCACAGTACTGGCCTGCCTCTTGGTATTTCGATGTTAGCACACTATTGGCCTGCCTCTTGGTATCTCAGTGTTAGCACACTACTGGCCTGCCTCTTGGTATTTGGTATCTCAATGTCAGCACAGTACTGGTCTGCCTCTTGGTATTTGGTATCTCAATATCAGCACACTACTGGCCTGCCTCTTGGTATTTCAATGTTAGCACACTACTGTCCTGCCTCTTGGTATTTGGTATCTCAATATCAGCACACTACTGGCCTGTCTCTTGGTATTTCAATGTTAGCACACTACTGGCCTGCCTCTTGGTATTTGGTATCTCAATATCAGCACACTACTGGCCTGTCTCTTGGTATTTCAATGTTAGCACACTACTGGTCTGCCTCTTGGTATTTCGATGTTAGCACACTACTGGTCTGCCTCTTGGTATCTCAATGTTAGCACACTACTGGCCTGCCCCTTGGTATCTCAATGTCAGCACACTACTGGCCTGCCTCTTGGTATCTCAATGTCAGCACACTACTGGCCTGCCCCTTGGCATCTCAATGTCAGCATACTACTGGCCTGCCCCTTGGTATCTCAATGTCAGCACACTACTGGCCTGCCGCTTGGTATCTCAATGTTAGCACACTACTGGTCTGCCTCTTGGTATCTCAATGTCAGCACACTATTGGCCTGCCCCTTGGTATCTCAATGTCAGCACACTACTGGCCTGCCTCTTGGTATCTCAATGTGAGCACACTACTGGCCTGCCCCTTGGTATCACAATGTTAGCACACTACTTGCCTGCCTCTTGATCTCAATGTCAGCACACTACTGGCCTGCCCCTTGGTATCTCAATGTCAGCACACTACTGGCCTGCCCCTGGGTATCTCAATGTCAGCACACTACTGGCCTGCCCCTGGGTATCTCAATGTTAGCACACTACTGGCCTGCCTCTTGGTATTTGGTATCTCAATGTCAGCACACTACTGGCCTGCCGCTTGGTATCTCAATGTCAGCACACTATTGGCCCGCCGCTTGGTATCTCAATGTTAGCACACCATTGGCCTGCTCCTTGGTATCACAATGTTAGCACACTACTGGCCTGCCGCTTGGTATCACAATGTTAGCACACTATTGGTTGCCTCTTGGTATCTCAATGTCAGCACACTACTGGCCTGCCCCTTGGTATCTCAATGTCAGCACACTACTGGCCTGCCGCTTGGTATCTCAATGTCAGCACACTACTGGCCTGCCCCTGGGTATCTCAATGTTAGCACACTACTGGCCTGCCTCTTGGTATTTGGTATCTCAATGTCAGCACACTACTGGCCTGCCGCTTGGTATCTCAATGTCAGCACACTATTGGCCCGCCGCTTGGTATCTCAATGTTAGCACACCATTGGCCTGCTCCTTGGTATCACAATGTTAGCACACTACTGGCCTGCCGCTTGGTATCACAATGTTAGCACACTATTGGTTGCCTCTTGGTATCTCAATGTCAGCACACTACTGGCCTGCCCCTTGGTATCTCAATGTCAGCACACTACTGGCCTGCCGCTTGGTATCACAATGTCAGCACACTACTGGCCTGCCGCTTGGTATCTCAATGTTAGCACACTACTGGCCTGCTCCTTGGTATCACAGTGTTAGCACGCTACTGGCCTGCCTCTTGGAGGGCTGCATTTATGCTCAGCGTCAGTGTTGGACCTGCTGTTTGGCCTCTTGGATGTCAGCTGGCGTTGTACCTTCATCATGCGTCAGTGTTGTGTGCGCTAGTGAGTAGTGTGTGTTTTGTATCAAGTCATCTACTGGTTGGCTGCTATTTTTAACTGACTCTGATCTGGTCAACTGTACAGGATGGACGCCTGTCCAAGGCCGACAATTTGACCCAGTTTCTACTGTGTCCGTTGTACACAGGTTTTTCTGTATATATACACCACTCGCCAGTGCAAACTTTCAGTGAGTTAACTATGAGTGCTTTACGTCCGAAAATAGTAATGAAACATAGAGAGAAAGTGTGAGTTATGACTTTCCCACTCAGTGGTTTACGAGTTCACAAAAACACACTTCCAGTTACGTCATCAATCAGAAAGTGCGTCATTTCAAACATTTGGAACTCATACGTCACCGCCGGTGCACAGTTATTTTGCTCACGTTTGGGGATGAAATTTTATTTTCCTTGGATCACATAAAAATATTCGCACAGAAAATTCTCTGCGAAGTATTTGCGAGTGCACATTTGAATGTCAGTACATGAGCACATGCTTTTTAACATCAAGCAGTTTCAACCGCCCTACGCATCATTTCCTCACAGGTCAGTGCGCAGAATTTTTAGGGGGTACAAAAGTCACCAGTCACCCTACCAGAAAAATAAAACGTCGCAGTAAATGTATGTGACTAGAGCAGTAGAGGTAAGAGCAAAGACCTTGGAATCTTGTTTCCAAGATCTTTGGTAAGAGTCTGAATGCTCGTGGTATAAACAGCTTACATGATTAGTTCTCGTGGTTTACGGGAAAGACTAACCCCTCGATTGTTTGCGTAGCTACCTCGCTGGAGGCTCGGTAGCTGCACAAACAATCGAACCATCGAGGGGTTAGTGTTTCGCCGTAAACCACGAGAACTAATCATGAAAGCTCTTTAATATATGTATCTCAGTGCTAGTAAACCAGTGTCCTGCCTCTTACCATCTGCGTTTGGTTTAGCCCATGGCCAAGAGTTTAAAACCCCAACAACAAAAACAAAACAAGCACTCTTTGGCCAAAACAACACCACAGAAAACATTCAATTTACGAGCAGTCAGTCTGCAACTCATTTTCAGCACGTCAAGCAATAACATATTAAATTTATTACTTTTCCCCCACACATTGCTTCCTTGTTGCAGTAAAGTGAGCATTACAGATAACAAAACAATAATATTATTGCGTGCTTGGTGCGGCAATATGAGTGTAACAGATTACAAACCATAACATTATTACGAGCTTGGTGCAGCAAAATAAGTGTCACAAAAGCAACGAGAGTAACTTCTGTACATGACACAACGAGAGTAACTGCTGTACATGACACAACGAGAGTAACTGCTGTACATGACACAACGAGGGTAACTGCTGTACATGACACAACGAGAGTAACTGCTGTACATGACACAACGAGAGTAACTGCTGTACATGACACAACGAGAGTAACTGCTGTACATGACACAACGAGAGTAACTGCTGTACATGACACAACGAGAGTAACTGCTGTGCATAACACAACGAGAGTAACTGCTGTACATGACACAACGAGAGTAACTGCTGTACATGACACAACGTGGCCAATTCTTTTCTGGAGATGGGGAATTTCCCTTCACACTGTTCGACGTCAATAAAAAAAAAACACATGAATACATCCATTTTGATCATATCACTGTTTATCGCAGTCGCAAGACTTGGATGCGTGTACAGGTGCCCGTACAAAAAACTGTAAAGTGATTTTTTTTTTTTAAATTAAAGGATTCTTTTGAAGTGCCGAAGCAAGTGGAGCGTGGCCAGCAAATAGACACATTTAGCGCCAGTCTAGCGGAACAAACAGCCCTCTGCCAGCTCCAGGCGGTCGCAGTTTAAATATTTCGCTGATTACTGATAGCAGGAAACGATGCCGCGCTAAACGGAGAGGATTACAAACTTAATGGTCTACTTTACATCCCGGCTCTGCACACCAGTGTCAAATTAAATTAATCATCGACACACCAACACCCTCCGATTACGACGGGCAAGAAAACCGCATGCGACCATATTTTTGTTTGTTTGTTTGTTTATTTCCGACTTGCAAATTGAAATTAAGGTCGTAAAATTCAGTCGTACACGTGTGGAAAAGCGCATTAGCGATTCTGAAATAGGTGAGACGAGTTGCACTTGACGACTTCCTAATGTCTGATACGGTGTTTGCCCTCAATTTGAGGATTGTTTTTTGTTGTTGGTGGTGTTGTTTTCTCTCCCCCCCCCCCCCCCGATCGGAATGAACATTAAAAGTGGAACCCTGTCCTTCAGACGTCTCGGGGTGGAAAGTTGGTGCACATAAAAATAAAAATTACCGGCCCCCGTAGTGTAGTGGTTAGCACTTCGAGGCAAGCGGGATTTTCCTACGCTTCCTACCCAGAGCGGGTGTGCTATGGGCCCAATGGGGAGGCTGTTGCCACACAGCCGAGATTCACCCACTTCACGGGTGCGACTTTGGGGGTGCTTCCCTCGGTATGACACGTCTTATGATGTGGATGATTACACGGCCGGCACCGCAGGTGCCGTAGTTCCCGGGCCTGGTTAATGCTGGGATATATATGACAGGATGCGTGGAATGCGGCCCTGTCCCGCAGTCCCAAACCACACGGACCTCCATAGTATCATCTTACCATCATCCTCATCTCCATCATCATGCATAATAAAAATTTCCCCAGCTTCCGAGCCCTCCGTGGATTCCACCCATTACCAGGTAGGAATACCACTGGAGCCGGGAAAGAGTTGTGGCAGCCAAAATAAATAAATAAATAAATAAATAAATATAAATAAATAAAAATAAAAATTATCATCATGACGGTGGCAATAACCGCTTCATAACTGACATGACGACAACGATGTTCAACTCACTCTCTACTGGGCGATTTTTTCATTGCGATCCCCTGAGCGCTGGCCGTTTGTACGGGGTAAAAATATATTAACAAATATATTTACAAGACAACGTGCGTATTTGAAATTTTCAGACAGTTATCAACATATGGTTGCAATGCTGTGCAACATTTCCAGCAGGTAGCCCTTTGACTTGCCAATGCAGCAGACAGGTAAATAACCCTTTTACTTTTACCAAAATTGCAGTCTTGCGGAAATGTCATTCAGCCACGACGACAAATATAGTTTTTGGAAAGCTGTGCTTGTGAGTGCACATACATGTGCGCTCGAAATAGTCCATCTTCGTGATGTGCAGAGCTCTGACAGCAATACACTGCCGTCTGCTGGTTGTGCCAACAAAAAATCAAATGGTCCGAAGCTCTTATAGTAATAACTAATAACAATAATCTACATAATAATAATTTATATTTATATCTACTCAGCGAGCACAAAGCGCTTACAAAGTTAAGAAAAATAAGATAAAATGGCATGATAATAATGCGAGAGAGAACAACAGAAGACACAGCAATTGTGGTACGCGCGCGCGCGCGCACACACACTCACACACACACACACACACACACACACACACACGCGCGCGCGCGCGCGCGCAGAGTTCTGTCAATCCCTCATTTATCCTCGCGATTAACCGTACTATAGCAGACGCCTCGCTGTTCGCTTTGCAATTAGCCCTCTGTTGGCTATAAGTGTCAGTCTGTGAGATGCTGTCGCTGTGCAGATGTCTGTCTAGTAGTACGAAGTTATTGGCAATACCAAAATATCTCAAGACGATTTTTAAGACAAGATGTGTCGGAAGAGCAGCTTTAAAAAAAACCCAAAAAAACCCATCTTTGTTGTAAAAACCTGGCCAGGGCCGGAATGTAAATGTCGAGGTTAATTTAACACACGGCTACGGTCCTAACCCAGACTAGGACAAAAAAAACAAACCCAAAAAACAAAATCATATTTATAAAAAGGAGGCGAAGAAAGGAAGAAATAAATCCATAACGGCTTAGACATCTTGCTGGAATGGACCCGCCTCCTGATTTAAAACAAAAAACAAAAGAAAATTTAACCCTAGAGCTAGTTTAGTTCGAGGTTAGACTCTAACCCGGGGCTAAAATCCCTAACCTCGACTTCTACATGCGGAGCCTAACTTACCATACAATTTTTTTTAACTCTTAAGAGCCTGAAAGCGACCACCCTCTTCCCACCATATGATACGACTGGTGAAAAAGAACAAACCACTGGACACCAGTAGGAGCCACTTGAAGCCACTATTACGCAAGGCGTGGGCCATCCCCGCCCGGCCCGAGACCGCTCCAGATTGCATAATAG
>JACVVK020000404.1:282500-307500 GCA_018292915.2 Batillaria attramentaria | reverse complement strand
AATGCGCCTATCACTCACTCACACTCACGCAACATCATACAACGATGAACAGACATACACTGGTGAAACTGACTAGTTAGAAATAACTGGTGTTAGTAGTTTGTGGCCTCATGCCGCTCAAGCAACAAGGACCAGCATGCGGCTGAGGAAATTACTGATAGGCTTTGCGGAAGAGGAACGTTTTCAGACTGCTCTTGAAAACAGACAGCGTGGGCGCATTTCTCAGATCTGAAGGCAGAGAGTTCCAAACGGCAGGAGCGGCAAAACTGAAAGAGCGCTCACCGAAAGTTTTCCCAGGATGTCTGTGTGATTAACATCTTAAGGCCGTGTCAAACGCTTGTGTATTTGCGCGGGGGTTGCGGTCATACGTTGCAACACACTTTAGCTACCAGCTGCACCGCCGGCCCGGCGCTCCAGTACACAACGCGTGGTCAGCGGCGACTTGCTGGCGTAGCGAGGAAAACTGAATAGGGACCGTGCTCTATTCACAGGCGCCGTGCTCTATTCACGGGCGTCGCGGCGACGTTTCCGGGGAGCGCCCGCTACAAGCGGATTTAACTGGCCCTGAGGGCATTTTGCCGCTGGCAGGCAACGTGTAACAACCCTATTACGCACTATACTCGCAGAGTTGTCGTCGCCTGGTAACTGTACTACCAGTTAAAGGTAGCCTACCCCTCCTCTCTTTTGGTTCTTTTTTTAGCCTTCAATCTCTACAATGACGTTTTGTTTAAATTCTCTCTTAAACCCTGTCATCGCCAGCTTCCTCCACAGCCTTTCATGATTGAGGAGACGCCACCCAACACGCCACAGAGCGTTTGTGGCTGCTCTGTTCAAGGATGACTGCGGTGTTTAATTCCCGTTTTTGCAGTGAAGTTGCTTCTTCACTTCCTTTTTTTCGAAAATTTCATCAGTCGCCACACTGGGTGCCTGCACAAGCGCTAAAGCGGCGGTCTGTGGTCTAGTGGTTAACAGACTTTGTCACCAATGCCAGAGGTCAGGTTCGAGTCTCACTCAGTGGAACAAAGAATTTTTTTCTTCTTCTCGTACGTGGCATCGTTTATTAGTTTGAGCCGATCGTTGGGGGTTGTGGCGGCCGTAGCCCAACCAGCCCCCCCCCCCCCCCCCCCCCCCCGCTTTGGAAATGTTCGGTCCACAAAATTTGATAATAAATTCAATTTTAAATTGCGAAATTCAAATAGCTGAGCTGACCCTAAGGGTAGTGTGAACTTCAAACGTGAGGCCCTAGATTCTTGACAAGTTTTGACAGTGACCTCAGTTGTAAGCGCCCTACATGCATGCAATGCACGCCTTCAAGCGGAATGAATGTTTTTTTTGCCGAATCAAGTGTAAGGCGCAAAGTGACAGCTGCGAATCCGGTCTATAGAAAACGACTCTACACTTACAAGTACCCCTCTCCCCCGGTTTAGTAGGGGGGTGGCGCGGGTAAGGTGGTGGTACCAACGAGCCATGCGTCCTGATGCACTTGAGAAGCCGGATGGTAACTCCGCGAAGCCATTTTTACATTCCGTATACATTCGTAGGAGTCGACACGCATTCACATGGACGCTAACATTTTTTCAGTCAAGTGCCAATGAATAGTTTTGTTGTTGTTGTTGTTTTAGATGTTCTGCAGCTGTCGCAAGCTCGGGCATCATCAGCGTGTCACTATGTATCATTTGCAATTTTTTTTTGTTTTTGTTTTTTTGTAGTCAGATTTTCAAGCAGAGATCAAACGTCTTAAGCGAAGAAGATCTGAATTAACGAAGCCTGTGACGAAATGAAAGGTCTGATACAACCTTGCTAACAAAATCGATCCAGTCTGGACAATACTTTGTCAATACAGTACGCACATTTTTGCCTCAAAACGTTTCGTTTCCGGGGACAATTTGCTCGGAACACTTGGTGGCTTTTCTGACCGTGGGAATTATTCATTGACTATGTACTGTGACAATAATAAAGGCAAGCGTGACTCTGCTGCTGTTTCCTGTTGTTAGCAATGGCGTTGTTAAGGGTGGGTGGGTGTTTGGGAGTTCTAACGTCCTTCTCCACCACGTATGGGTGATACCAAAGACGGGGGCAATGATGAACAGGCCAGCACAAATATTTGGCCCCAGTCGGATGACGTTGTTTGACATGGCCCGCAGCACACCTGGTTATTTCGTGCATTCACCCAATATAACCTGTGTTTTCCCCCCTTTCATGTTTGTCACGACCAATCAGCTTCACAAGTAATTGCTACCAACTGTACCGTAGTGTTGTAAATTGTCTTCGTTTGTTGCCAGATTTTACCGAAGAAAGAGTGTTGTGAATCAGATGAACCCGACTTGTGGTTTGACCAAAAAGAAAAAAGAAAAAAAGGGACACCAGAACCATTCAAGGTTTTCACGATACGAAAACTGCACTCATTTAGCCCAGTTCCAGGTCACTGGATGTGGTAAGCAGACGCAAAACCGGACTGTTTTCGTGACTGCCACAAAGGTCACAATGACGCCACATATACCCCATTTATCAGGATGGGCGTCAGTGAGTATTGATAGAAACCGCGTCTTTTGTTGTGAATGGGGGCGCGTTTCCTCTCTCCTTTCTGCAAGTTCACACATTCGTCACTCATTGGACGGCAGGTCTCGGCGAGATTAAAAGTCATCTGATTCCGTGTGGGGCCCTGCCCAGATCCTCAAGTGTTCGTGATGTCGAGACAAAGGGGCGGGGGGTTGGGGGGGGGGGGGGAGAAAAACATCATCATAAATCGACAACTCCGGCCGAATGGAATAAAATATAGAAAGGTGTGCGGTTCCGAGAATACTTAGGTGCGTTACAAAACGGATGCACACCTAACTCAGCGATTACAAAAGGCAAAACAAAAATGTAGCTTCTGTATTCCGCGGTCGTTCTCGTGGCTTGTTCTTTGATGCTGTTGTTTTCGTCTTTCATTTCAAAGTTCAGGCGAGTCATATGTTTTCGGTAAATATCCGCAATCGCTGGCATTGTTTTTTCAGTTACACACTGTATAATTATTATAATACTTATGTGTGTGAATCTACCAAGGAATGTAGGCAATGCGTGTAGAACGTAACCTCCTTGTCCTTCCGATGAAGGAACGTCGACGTTACCTGTCGAGGGCGATTTTTTGTTGTTGATTTTTCGGGGGGGGGGGGGGGGGGCGCTTCACAAGAAAGATTTGTTTTTTTCCCCACTGCTTTGATTTACCGTCGTTCCCATGTGCCTTCAGCGGCACAGTATTGTGCCTCTAAACAGTTGTAACCTCTGCTTCGCATAATCGTCTTCACAATTAGTATTTTTATTTCTTGTAGATCATTGGTAGATGTACCTGATGTACGCTGGCGACGCACTCTCCGCCGTGAAACAGTTTCCGATTTGACCACTCGTCCAATAGCCTTGCAAGGCGAAGGTCACGCGTGGAGTTACACCGAGTGTCGACTCGGCACCATCGCAGGACATGACGTGTGTCAGTGTGGCAAAACACCAGTTCAGTGCATCAATAGTTGTCAAGAAAAAGGAAAAACAGGAACTGCGAAAGTTCGTCATATATGCTGTCTTGATTGCGTTTCAACGTCACGCTTCCTGTTGGTGGGAAGAACGGGTTGATGGTTGGCGGTTGTCGATTAAAACAAAAAAAAAGTTTAAAAATAAAATACACCACTCGTTACCTGTGTCCAGGGGATGGTGTCGTGCAGTTTTCCTTTTTCTCTTCTTCATTCGTCTGCGAGCGACACCATGACGCTGTCTGCACCAAGATCAGTCTAGAATTTAGCCCGAAGAATTATGTGCTCTGTGCTGCACACCACGGGTTACGGACAGCAGGCAATCTTCTCACGTTTGACGGGGATTGTTCGGGATGAAGCATGAGCTGCGACTAGAGATAATCATGAAATGTTTAGTGAAAGCGACTTGACTACGAAGTATAATCTGAAGCATAAGTCAGCCATAACACCACGGCGATCCAGGTGACATTTGACACATCAAGATCATGTGTCAGTCAAGCTGTGTCAAAGAAACGCGTAATGCGTGGAAAATCAGTTTGACATTTCAAAGAACGGCTGAAGTATTTAATTTCACACCATCGTATCCTGTTGACCAGTATCATACCAGCTTTATGTTCTCCAAAGCGGCAGCGTAAGGTGGTCGCCTAGTCTCTCCGCCTCGCTTTTTCCTGCAAGTTGAAGGCAGCCAAGAACCGCGTTCGTAAGTGATCCAACGATAGATGAAGTCTTTGTTTGTCTTATGAAGACTCGGAAACTTCCTTGCAATTACGTTGTAAAATCGGTGTGGGTATGTAGTGACTGCACTCCGAGAAGCGTCCGGCAGTTGTTTTTTGTAGTACAGCTTCTGGGTTTGTGCAGGCTGGCCTGCTGTAAGACAGCAAGTCCTGTGCGTCAGCCTGGTCTGCCGTCTTCTTCAGGTATCATTTTCTTTTGCCGGACAGCATTCACTGACGATGATCTCCATGAAACCCAGATACCTACAGATGTCTGTATTTGTTACTTTGTTATACTGTCCCCCTGAAGGCGGCTCTTTGGTCGAACATTTGGGAATCAGTTTGTTTTTGTCACTTGTTCTCTCAGCGTGTTTGGAGCCTTTTGGTTTGTTGGCGTAAAGCGGTGTCAGCCGATATCGCGGAGAGTCCTTTTTTCTGTCAACCGCCCTTCATACGAGTATTATTAGAGTTGAGTAGTATTATACGAACATACTAAAACTGTTTGAAACTGAATGGTCGTGTAAACAGCAGAATCAGAAACCTTATTTAACTTGTGTATTACGACTGATGTTCTCCAGCAAAGCCAACAGTGGCCACATGGTTCACATTAAAACAAAACAACCCCCCCCCCCCCCCCAAAAAAAAAAAAAAAACCAAACAAACAAAAAAAAAAAAACAAAAAAAACCCCGTCCGTTTCTTCCATGAAAGGGTTTTGCGAGAGTGCTGTAGCCAGCTGGCACCTGTCTTTGCCAGCATATTTAATATGTCTGTCAAGCTCAACAAAATTCCAACACTGTGGAAACAATCAATAATCTGTCCTGTCCCCAAAAAATCTAATCCAGCTGAATTAAATGATTATCGACCAGTGGCGCTTACTCCCATTATCATGAAATGTTTTGAGAAGATTATGCTCCAGCGCCTGCTGAATCAAACTCAGCACAAACTTGACCCCCTTCAGTTTGCATACAAGAGAAATAGAGGGGTTGAAGATGCCACCATGACACTTTTACATGACACATACACTCACCTAGAGCAACCCAGATCTCATGTGAGAATATTATACATTGATTTTTCATCGGCCTTTAATACAATACAGCCATTCCTGATGGCAAAAAAAAAATGGTTGACATGCAGGTTAGACCAAATCTTCTTCTCTGGCTTATCGATTTTCTGGTTAACAGAACACAGCTTGTGAAATTCCAAAATTCTACTTCTAGTTCCAAAACTACACACACCGGGGCCCCTCAGGGAACGGTCCTCTCGCCGGTTCTTTTCACAATCTATACGGATGATTTCCGGAGCAGTAGCCCTCTTAGTAAACTATACAAATACTCAGATGATTCAGCACTGACAGACCTTTCACAGTCAGACACTGACTTTGAACAGCAGGTGTCTGAACTATGTATCTGGTGCAGGAATAATTATCTGGAACTGAATGTGAAGAAAACAAAAGAAATGGTGATTTGCTCTGGAAGGGCGGATGTGAGTGTGAATGACTTGGTGATTGGAAGCGAGACTGTGGAGCGTGTGAGTGAATATAAATACCTGGGAACCATCATTGATGATAAATTGAATTTTGAGTCAAACACTACAGCTATTGTTAAGAAATGTAACCAACGACTGTTTTGTATGTACAGACTACGCTCTTTTCAAGTTAGCTCTGAAACTCTGCAGATCTTTTATCGCAGTTTTATTGAATCTGTTCTGACTTTCTCTTTTCTGTGCTGGTTTGGCACTCTGACTGTAAAAAACAAAAGTAAGCTGAACTGCATTGTCAATAGAGGCAGCAAGGTTGTGGGTGAAAGGCAAGCAAGTCTGAGTGTGTTGTATGAGAAAAGAATGGTGAGAAAAGGTTTTAGTATTATGAATGATTCTGGCCACATTTTATCTCAGTATTATCAGAAATTACCATCAGGCCGACGGCTTAGAGCCTTTACTGCCAAGAAACTCAAAACAATGAATAGCTTTGTACCAATGTCTATTAGGCTAATGAATAAGCAGATGTAGGGTTGTGTGGTAGGCTTGTTGATGCTGATGTGATATTTCTTAAATTCTAATTAGACGTGTTGTTTCTTGCTGGGTGTCAGCTGGCGTTGACTGTGATAGAGTTATGTGCACCTCTGCTGTTGTGCTGCTGATGTGAAATGATGTGGGTGTAGTGTTGTAATTTATTCATAGTACTGCAACATTGTGATAGATTTTTAGGTACGAGTGTACGAACATGTAAATAGGTGGAATGAGTGTGCATGGCCGTATGAGTGAGTGTTTGGCATGTTTTATGTTTTTATGAGAGACCACAAAACAATGTTCCTCTTTTGGAAATTTAATAAATGTCTTATGTCTTATGAGGCAGGACTTATTTACACGTTTTCTTGAAACGCAACCTCAGTCTGTGTGTGTGTGTGATCAGCAATATGACCCAAACGAACACCAGTTTTGTGCTATCCATCCTTTTTCAAGTACCGCTCAGGACACCTTGGGAAAACCGGTAGGTTCGGGTATCAATGCTTTGCAAGGCCAAACGTGTGCGCCATTTTGTCTTGGTGTGCTTGGCCTATGATCTGTTTTATGCAGCGCCCTTCCTGGCAACTCCGTACGAGCTGTGGGCGCTGGCAAACACACGCTGCAACTTGCTGCACATCATGAAAGCCGGCGTGGTTAAGGTTTCGTCCTTTCGGCTTCACCCTACATTGTAAAGTACCTCGAAAATAATCCTTCAAAAAGCCAAAACTCTATGGATATACCGGCATTCAAAAGCGCTATAAACATTTCTCCACTGCTTCCATGGGCGCTTTTCACACATGTTCTATCAGATTCGTTGGTGGAATTCGCAGGCACACCGATTCTAGCATCCCTCGAGCCCGGAAGAGTTGGTTGCAGGTCACGTGCGTGGCATACTACTTCACGTCGTGTTGGGCCTACTGTGAAATCGGCCATAACGGGAGGGGTGGGGAAGGGTTTTTTTGTGGGTTTTTTTCCCCCCTTCTTCTCTTCCCCACATATATACCAACTTGGAAACCCCTCTTAGTCAGTTCGCCTTATCAGGTCTTCCCTGCGGGTACACATTAACTAATATTGCGAAAGATTTAAGCTCTTCCTAGTTGAGTTTGCGAACAGCAGCTAATCAGGCGTGTGTGTGGGGACACGAGTGCCCGTGAAGTAGGCATCCAGACATGAGTATTCTTTCTGATGACGTTTTTTATGACATTTTGTATTCACTGTATCCTCCGGTTCGCTGGTTTACACTCCACCTGCATGAGACAGCCGTAGCTTTCAGCAAAAGCGTACAAGTCTGGGCGTCAAATAGTCCCATGACATGTTGTGAAGAGTAAACGGTAGTTGTTCTTAGTTTTAGTGACGTTTCTGTCCTGCGCACTCTGCCTCACAATGTTCCGCTCCCAAAAGTTTGACAGACCTGAGGGTCAGAGAAGATTAAGCAGCGCCTGTAATGAAAACTTCACCCTGATGCGCACAGTTTTTCATTTATTATTTATTAATTAATGGCTGTTGGTTTTCTTTCTATTGTAGTTTGTGCGTTTTGTTTTGGTCTCACCACTGCTCTCAGCATGCTAAAGCTAGTCCTCTCATAGGAGTTTTTACTTTGAGCACGTTTCTGGAGAAGGCGGAGTCAAGTTGGACGTGAATGTCTTCAAGCTTTCGGGTCTTGTGGCTTTTTTTTAATCTTTCCGTCGGGGGTTTAAAAATAAAGATAAATGTCGTTAAAGTTTCACTGTACTATGAAAAGGAGAGGGGGGGGGGGGGGCTATGTCTTGCAGCTAACCTACTGACGAAAACAGACTCCACTTGCTAGAACATTCCATCCAGAGAAAACTGAAGTCGTCAGATGTTACCGCTGCAGTGTAATGCAGAATGTGCTGAAGCCAACCCCCCACCGACAAAAAGGTACTTGCCTATGTATCAGTCCTTACAAATCGCAGCAAAGTTGTTTGATAAACGGATGTCACGTGGTCACGGCGAAATAGCCTGACCCATTGTTGTGCTGCCGTCATGGTCACAGCTTGAGCGAGTATCCGTGTCCGTCTCCGCTTTGTTGTAACAGAGGTCTACGTGATTCCCGTTTTCTAAAACTCCCAGTAGGGAGCTTGTGCTCAAACCACGACAACTTCCACATCTCCATCTGTCCGCTGTTGAATCCGAGTCCCATACGACCGCGTTTTCCTTAAAGCAATACCCGTCCGTAGGGATACCGCCACTGTCTTACAATGTGGGGTGTTGTAAAAGCCAAAAAGGTTAGATATTTTATGTTGGGTGGTTTCATATCTGCCTGAAAAGGCTCAACTGCAATTTGCGACGGAACTTTTCTCAAGTGTCCAAACTGCACCATATGAACGTCTGTCCATGCTGTGTTCTTTTGTTGTGCTTTCATTCCCGTAAAAGACATCTCCCGATGGCTGCAAAGTTTTGTGCTTTTACAGATGATATATCAGCTGCGAAAGGGGCGTGCCAGTATGTGTCTGGCCCAATTTACTTTTCTGCAACCACTGCACAGAGGAAAGGTTGAGCAGCGAATGTCTGCCGCCAACACACATCTAACTTGTGAAGAAAAAAAACAACATGAAATCGTGAACTATTCTTTACTGATCACATAAAGCAGCATGTTTTCGTACATACTGTTTTGTTTGGGTTTTTTTTTTCTGTTTTCGGTTTTTCAGTCCCCCCCAAGGGTGATGGGTCGTTTCAATTATCATAAATCCGTTCGTCTGCATGCTGCTGCATGTCGTGGCGGGGAATGTCACCCCAGAAGGCAGGCAGACTTTTGCCATCATTGCTAATCTCATTACTGATGCAGCGAGTGATCCAAGTAGTCGCTGTCTTCAGTAGAGAACCCGTTTTTCACTAACATTTTGACGAGAAAAAAACAATTCCAGTAACACTTTGTTGGACACATGACGTATTCAATGGTGTACAGACAACACAAAACGATTCTTTGGTAAAAACCAGTACACATTATATGCCCGTTTGGTTGTAATTTTTTGAAATTTTTTTCTACAATAATGACTTTAAAACATATTTTGTGTTGATCTGTTGTTTGGATTTCGTCAATAATTATTGACTGGAATATCCAACACAGAATGGTCGGTCCCTCCTGTTGTGTGCTGGGCTGTGGCCGGCTTGTAATTGTACAGAATGCCATTTGCACAGAATGGTAGAATATTACTTTCTGCAAGCATACCATTTTGAATGATTCAACAGATGTGACCATTCCGTACCTGAATTTTCCACTTGGGATTTCTGAAATACTTTGAATTTCTTTTCCAGGTAGCGCGATGCGCTGCACACGCCAAACCATGTGATGTGATGCTGAGTTTCAGTGGACATGGCCACCTGCTTGTTGGTTCGGCAAAACCAAACTCTGGACGGTTTCTTGTGCAAGCTCAACAGGTCACCCTCAGTGTAACTGTCAAAAACGACTCCTCTCATAAAATGCAAAATTTCGCGTTCATCATCTGAGACAAGCTTTGTGCCTGTCAGACAGTGCAACTCCCACCAGTTAAACTGAAAGTGACCTGTATTTTCTCAGTTTCTGGTTCACCGAAATACCATTACCGAGGAACCGCAAACCACTTCATTGTGAAGATGAATCCACGCCTGGTAAAAGTAAAAGCAATACCTGGTGTAGTTCTACTTTCGTCTGCCGCTTTCTTCTTCGCCAGCAGTTCTCAATACCGTTGAAGTGTAATCAGCTGAGGAAGTCTCCAACAACCCCTGGTTGTTGTTTTTTTCTCATTATGGATATTGTTTGACCGACTGGTACATGTATTACTTGCTCCATAACATCGAGCGTTTTACAAGTGATGCAACGTCTGGTGGCGCTTTTTCGCACATCACCACTGAAGAGTACTGTAGTATAGAATACAAGTACTCGCACTCCCGTGGTTTCTCACCACGTTACTGCCGTTAGCTAGAGTTGCTCGCTCCTGGAGATGGTCCTACAGAACCGCCTGTAGCTACTTGTTAAGTTGTTGCCCCCACTTACTTACTTAGGCCCCTGGCTCCAAGTAGAGCATAGGCCATCGACAACCCTTCGCCATCGCACTCTATTCTGGGCTATTCTTGCCACTCTGGTCCAGTTGGTCCCCTGCTTATAATTATAGCTCTGCCTCAGTGTCCCGCCTCCAGCTGTTGCGAGGCCAGCCTCTCTTCCTTTTCCCCTGCGGGTTCCATGTCAGGGCTTGGTGTGTGGTGCTGGATGCTGGTTCCTGCCCCGCTCGCTCCCACAGCTCTTCGCTCCGGATCTTTTCTGGCCAACGGATGTTGAAGATGCGCCTCAGACAGGTGTTGAGAAATGTCTGGATCTTCTGCTGCATCGTCTTTGTTGTCCCCCATGTTTCGCATTCGTAGAGCAGAACTGACTTCACGTGGGAGTTGAAGATGCGAAGTTTGGTGTTGCCCCCACCCCTAATCCGTTTTTTATGCTGTGTATATATCCATATATTTTAATTTTTACAAATACATTTTCCAAGTGAACATATGAATGCAAACTCTTTGTGTTTTTGTAACGTGTCAAACATCAAATTTTAAAAGGCAATGCCAGTGTGACTGATCTCTTCAGTATTACAGTAATTACGCATGGAGGGATTGAACGTTCCGAAAGTTACCTCCGGTGGATAAATGTCGACATTCAGAAAGATTTACTGTGATAAAATTGATTCACACAAACGTTTACTATTTTTTAAGCGGGTTTTCCAGAACCAAAGAGGCATACTGCAATTTAAAAAAAAACAACAACACAGAAGTCACCATTATTATAAGCACAATGTCGATAATGCTGTTTACGAAAAAGTGTGGGGGTGGGGAGCGGGGATCAATGACTGACCACAGAAAAAATCTGCTAGTGCTGAATGACACTTCTACATAATTTTGCTGTACTGCAGAATTTTACAAAATTCATTTAGTATTGCTGACTTGAAGACACGGGTAAGGACATCCGACAAGGCACTTCTGTTTATATCTTTTAGATACTGGTGCTGGAACCATCATTTACATTTCCTTGGGAAAAAAAAACACCTTTGGGCATCTAGATGTGTGTAACTAGGACTACTTTCTGCGACTTTCATCTGGCAACATCTGAATCATTATCACAGTCTCTGATGATCAGTTCTGAAAAAGTTTTTTTGTAAACTTAGCATTAAAACAGTTCACAAAACCTGGTGTTGAACACTCTTGAAGTACTTCCGTTGATTTTTCTTTCAGCGCAGGGGTAACGGTATTTTGGACTCGGACTGATGTGAACTGGGCTGGACTTGCTGGTAAAACTGCACCATTTTACGGAAGACGGGTGGGTTTATCTGCACGGCATGCACCCTTGTTATGATTTCAAAGCAAAGCATACTGTAGGAAATGTATTGATACCAAAAATACTGTATGAAGTTTTAAACCCACAGTTTACTGATGACAAAAGTGTCCAGACAAAGGACAAGCTGTGGACTGGTGGGTTGGTTTGCTGATCGGTTTGCTGATCGGTTTGCTGATCGGTTTGCTGATCGGTTTGCTAGTACATGTAGCTGAAGGTCCTTTTCCACCATGTGTAATGTGGAATGAAGGCAACGAGAAGAAAAAACGCCAGCACAGACTTTAGCTTCAACTAGCAGCTGCAAGGGTATTGAATTCAGGACCCCCGCACTGACGGTTGAACGTCCCATCAGGTCGTCTAGATCCCAGCTCTCCAAATGAACGACATGGTGTTAACAGTAGGGATCCTTCAAACTTTATGGTGTCGTGTGGATGCCCACTGTATGCTTTCCAGTATGCTTTCATTCCTGCTGCACGAGTTGTAGTCGACAGATGCTTCCAAATCCAGAAAAGGTATTGTGAACTGACAGCGAGGGTATCCGACCCTTGAACATCTCGAACAGTTGGTTCTGATGGTAGCCAAGTTGAAAGTTCTCTGTCTCTGTTCACCCACTGCCATTGTAGCGTATCAAATGCCGGACAGTCAGACCAGACTTATGAGGACGCGTTGCCTGTAGTCCTGTGTGCTCTCCAACACTGCAAGTGTCAGGAAGACTCAGTAACAACCGAACACACATGTACATGTTTTCTGTTACGTTTTTGCTTATCGTTTAAAACCCGTCATTTTGCCTTGCACTTTGTTCAGCCACCCTCTCACCACAAGTCCTCTAGTCAGTATGCCAACGATGCAAATTCACGGTTGACGAATGACTTTTAATGTGAAACACAAAGCGATTACAGTGCGAAAATGGGGCAAATGCAAACACAACTTACAACACAGAAACATTACATTCATTTGCAATACAACACCAGATTTGATCTTACGCAACAGTCAAATATGGTCAGACAGTCTGACGTAGAGAGGATAGTTATGAATGTCTATAAAACTGTTGTGAGCTTTTAACACAAGCTGATGCATGCTGACTTGTATGCAAGTTGTAACATTTCAACTAAAAGACCTAACAGATAAAATTGCCTGCTAAAGGGTTACCGCATTCAAACTTTTCAATCACTCCGTGGCATGTCCTTCTGCTGCGTCATGCACGTCCACCTACAGCAGGTTTTCCACAAGTACCTGCAGTCTGCATGAATGACACTATTGCCAGACAAACAGACATCTATGTGTGCAGCAGGAAAATAACGTCGGTCTGTCTGATTATGCGCAAACACTTGGGACAGTTCTGAGTGGCTGTCAATTAATCTCGAGCCTTCTGGCGAGGACAGGCGTGAACAGAACAGTTCCATACTTTCATTTGCAGTTTGAAATGTCTCGGCAACTTAGTCAATGACTTTGTTGTACACTGGTTCTTTTTCATTTTGCCCCTAGATGAGATCTCCAAAAGTGACGGGGAGGGGGTAAATTCACTGGTTCTGCTGGAATCCACCAATAAACATCACTGTACAACAAGGAGGAAACGTCACTCTGACCTAACACATGTTTAAAACTTGTAAATGTGTACACTTGTAGAAACTCACGCTCTAACATTTTATGCGCAGGGCTCTAACGCCTGAACGAAGGGGGCGGGGGGCCGCGACTAGGAGGCCCGTCCGAGCGGGGCCGTTTGGGAGGGGGTGGTCCCCGTGAGGGAGGGGGTCCTGCAGGTCTCCTGGCCCCAGGGTTAAACCCGTCTCTGTCTCCCCCGCTGCTGCCGCGTCGGTCACTGCCTGCTGGTGGGTATGGTCCTCGTGATGATGAGAACGGCGGAGGTCCTCTTGAACCTGGCAATGGTGGTGTGTAGAGAAAACATTAGTGTCATTATACACAACAACATGAGCGCCGTTAGCAATCCACGTTTTCAAACCTAGCATGTTTTGTCAATGTTCCAGCGTCATTTTACACACATGTCCAGCAGTAGCAATTCCAGTGTTCAAGTAGCATGTGTAGTCAATGTTCCATTGCCATCTGATGGTGACTCACTGCTCTTACTGAGCAGTCAGCAGTCACTCACTGCTATGATGTTACTGAGCAGTCGGCAGTTACTACAGGCCTTTTGGTTTGATTAAAAAAAACTTTCAGCACATGATCAGTGATCATAAGCTTGCTCCATTTTCTGAAAGCAGCAAAATATTAGAATATATATGAAACTATTCTTTCATCAGGAATTGCATATTGCTGACTGACCGCGACATAACCAAGTGGCACAATTTCTATCAAGGTGTTATGTATTCAGAAATCAAAATCAGTGTATGTTTAAGTAGTAAGATCTGTGAGTTGTGACCATATTTTTGCCAAACAGCTTTGCATACTGTCAAGGCAGGGTTTCTAGCTGCCTCATATCAGAATTTGCATGGGTCACATGTAAGTTCCTGAGTGCATTCGTGAACAGTCCCTAACACTGAGCATGCTAACATGATCTGCATACACGAGCAGTTGCACATTTCAACTCGAGCAGAACTGACTGATAATGTGCTCCTGATCATGTCTGATAATGTGCTCCTGGTCATGTCAAGTTGTAATTTTTTCGCAAGATGTGACTTGACTGCTTGTGATATGTATGAATCTATGATGTAACACATAGATTTGCACGTTCAGACAACAGCAGCAGCTGATTCACTATCAGTATCAATAATAAATCATGCGATCTGTGTCTCCAATAGAAAATGTTCATAATATAAATCAGATTCTGAATACTGCATCACCATCTTGAGAAAACATGTTATGTATCATATAGTTTCCTGTCTTTTCGGCTCAAATCAATGCAAAACGCTATTGGCACAATGATCTTCACAATATGAAAATCAGATGCTGTCCCTTTCAGACACGGGACAATGGTCTCCAAGATTTTGGTCCAGATGCATCCAAGCAAACAAGCGTAGCACGGTGAATTGTGTTTGTTTACTGTTTTTTGTTGTTATTTCTTACAGTTTATTGCTCTTTTCTGTACACATACTACTACTGGGTGTGCCAACACATGAGCTAGACATGGCAAAGACCACACAAAACACTATTAGTGTTCCATGTGGCTGCTGACAGTGAAGCATTAGGCAACAGGGTAACCTACAGTACCATGCACACTTCACGTACACTAACACTAGTAACAGGTCCTTCTCATCAATGGAGTATTGGAAACATATTTTGCAGTTGTCAACAGTTGTAAGTGTTTTTTGTTGTTGTTGTTGTTGTTTTTTTTTGGTTTTTTTTAATAACCCTTTCTGCTTTTGTTTCTTGTTGGCAAAGCAAAAGAACTTGAGGCCTTTTCTTAGCTCTGCAAAACAAACTGGTTCCAATGCAAAAGGAGTGTTCCAGACCTGAGATGAAATCCAAGCTCACTGTAACAACGAAGAATGTCAGCCGTTTGCCCGAGTAGCAAATCAAAATGAGTATATGTATGCATCACTAGCTGGAACCAACACTTCCTGATGTCAAGTCTTATCCAGTGTACCACATCCACTAATTTCACTGCTGCTTGCAGAGTGACTAGTATAGTTGTGCAGACAGATGAGTACACGGTTTGCGGCATTCAGCTATTTTGTCAAACCTAACTGCCTTGTCAACGATCACAACATGTACAAGTGGTGTTCTACTCTGAGTACCAGCAGTAGTACATAACTGCTGACTTGTCCTGGCAGTGGTACGTAACTGCTGACTTGTCCTGGTAGTAGTACATAACTGCTGACTTGTCCTAGCAGTAATCTACTACTGAACTGTTGACTTGTCCTGGCAGTAGTAAACAACTGCTGACTTGTCCTGGCAGTACATGTTGTACCTAACAGTTGACTTGTCCATGAAGTGATGGGATTTGTTTCCCCAGAGAAAAAGATCCTGCACCTGCTCCTGCCATTTTTCAAAAATAAGCAGATCGAACTGCGTAGAGCGAGCTACACTTTCCCTGGACACAAGCAGTCGTGGACTTAACTATACATTAATGCTGAGTCAAAGACTACCAGTACAATGCTGACTGATGCAGTGAAGGTTTCACTCTCATAAAATCTGAAGACTTCGTGGCAGATTTAGCTGGAAGTGACCACACACAATGCCATGTTCTCCATATTCAGCTTTTTTATCCTGGAGATGAGATTGAAGTAGAGTGTATGATGAAAATCTTGTACAGGCACAAAGAATAAAAAATTCTGTGTGGTCTTATTGACAGAGCCCACATGTGATATGGGCAGTACTGGTTGGGTCACTATTTGGTGATGCCCACAGATCAAATTTGCTGATCTGCAAATCAAGACATGCAGAAACGTTTTTAAATTATCATCATCCTACTCCCAGCAGGTTGTAGGTTATTTTGTCGTTTTTTTCACCCCCAACAGTAAGCAAGTGTGAAGAGATCCGAGTGCAACAGATTCCAGTTCAAACATTTCTCCACAAGTTATTTCTCCTAATGTCCAAATTACAAAAATTGCCCAAGTGCAGCAAGTGAAGCATCAGTAACCCTTTGAGTTGTGATCATGTGTGAATGCTTATGATCAAGTTTCATATTCACCGCTATGCCAGGCATTACCATTGCTTTTCATCTTCAGTATCGCCATTTTCATCCCAGAGATTGCTTACTAGATGATCTGGCCAGTCTTTTCATAATTTAAAAAAAAAAGTGCTGATTGTCAGATGATTGTGGGAGTGGATGGGGTGATCTTCACCCCTGCAGCAAAACAAGTGTTACACATCATGCTGAATAACTGAATTATCAAACTTCCTCCATGTACAGTCTTCTTCCTGTTCGGGAAAAAAGAGAAGTTCCACTGTTGATGTTTGGATTTCTCTCACGCTCGTAAACACCCATCACTGTTCAGATGCCAATACAGTTATTCAAAAACTGCACAACAATATAACAGAGCACTTAAGTTTTCTAGCTGCACTCTTATCTCAGCGCTGGAGAGAAAGTGGCAACATATTAGTTTGCCAAGTGGCCACACAACTGAATGGTGGTGACCTGGTGAACATTAGAAATCTGTGATCATCTGAAGCTGAAGAGACATTTTCTTTCGAACTGTGAACAACCCGGTCAAAAGCTGTCCAGCACTTCTACTGCATTGTGCTGAATCCCTATTATTGAAACATCCCTTGTTTTTCGGTTTCAGTCACTATGTGACATCGCTTTTGTTGTCGGTCCACTTCCCTTTGGAGTTTGTAGTACGTGTCTTCACGAAAGGAAATAAGCAAAGCTTGTGAATTGTGAAGAAATCCCCCTGTACATGAAGGGCTGTACAGAAACGTGTCCTAATTACTATGAAACAAACAAAAGATGTAAAGTATCAACTCAACTGATACACAGTCAGGGTCCGAGAGACTGGTGCTGTACTCATTTGAGACTAACAAAAATGTGTGCCAGGTATCCCGATGTTCAGTCAGACAAGTAATTCCTTCCTCTCTGTGTTCTGACGTTTCATCTACAGAGCAGTAATCTTTTTCTTTTACTGCAGAATACTGTGCAACACAGCACTGTTTTGTTTCACAGATAATGATGAAACAGTGTGCAGCAAAAACACACAAAGTACTAAAGATAAAACTGCGTTTGTACCCTTTTAGTAGTTGTACGTTATTCATCAAGGCATCCATGTAAAGGGAGAGTAACAGAGTTGCTGATGCTCCGTACAAGTCCACTGAAGTCGGTTGTAGCTTGGTGCACTGCTGAGAGGCGAATCCAACTGCCACACTGACAAACTCAAACCAAACCTAAAATTTCTTCTCTCCTTGTTTCAAGCTTGACTGTGTCTAGTTAAAATTTCACGCGGGAGTGAAAACTCCAGGTCGTAAACCCAGCAGGCGACCTGACAACTGCATGCAGCTGGCTTGCTTAGTTACCCCTTACTGGCAATGAGCTTCAACCTTGGGAGAAAGTACGAGTCTGCTTTCATTCCGAGTCCAAAGCATGCAGTTGACTGATGACAAACAACGATCAGTCATCATGTTCATTCCCACTGTCCAGACAAAAGCTGCTTCACAAAGTCCCACAACACTCTACTCAGTAGGAAGTGTAGGCTGCAGTCAAGCAAGGTTTGAGTGGATCTCAGGCCTACCAACTAAGTAATTTGTCAGAAAAAACCTTTTGCTAGACTGCTAGCTTGGCGTGCTAGCTGATAATTTCATATTGGCAGCCTTGCTTCATTTTGGTTGGTGGGCTCCAGATACTGATTGCTGGCTTGTGCAAGCCTGGACTGAAGTAAAAGCAAGCTGCAGAAAATGTGCACACAAACGTGGCAATGGGCCAATGGACAGACAGGGGACAGACTGACAAACATGCAGACAAACAGACAGTACATACCACCAGTGGGGCCTCCACCTGCGCTACCCCCATATCCCCTGCTGGGAGGACCCGAGTCTGGACAACAACAACAGCCACAACAACATCAGCAACCAGTGATCACCAGCACTACAGCAAAGCTTTACAAACAGCCTGTCTGACTATGAGTTCAGTATACTGTAGTGTAAACTTTGAAATTCAACAGACGATTCAAAATGTCTGCCCACTGAGTCCATCCCTTTCCACGCACCCCATCTAAAAATATGAAGGAAAAAAGTTTTTCCCCCCTACACACTGTGCTGGAAGCAATCAAGCTTACACAGAAAGCATACAGAAATCCTGAACTGAAAGCACAATAACAATTATGCTGGCAGTCTGTACACAGAACGACCAAACATAAACACTCGGTTGAAACACATTTAAAATTAAAGAAAACAGAATTTAAAAAAAGCAAAATAATGATAACAATAATGAATAAATAACATTAAAAAAAGAAAAAGAAAAACAGCAAGCAAATAACCCAAGAACATAGATCAATGCATTGTGGACCAAGTTGCAAACCTTAGTTACTAATATTACAGTCAAACCTGTGTAAGGCGGTCACCCAAGGGACGGGGCCAAACTGACCGCCTTAGACAGGTGTGACCGGGTTATCCAGGGTGACATGTCAACATTTAGCATGTCAGGGGATCCTCTGGGGTGACCAGGTTAGACAGTGGCATGGCTTATACAGGTGACCGCCTTGGCAGGTTCAACTGTACCACATATTACTGGTTGAACTGTAGTCAAACATAAACCATAGCTCAAAATAAAGAGACAATTACCTCTGTGCATATCATAATCCCCACGTGGTGGCCCCCGACTGTCCATTTCTCGTGAGAATCGCATGTTGCTGCCGCCTGTGTCGAAATCTCTATGGCTGCAACACATCAAGTCAACACAGCACTTGCATTACTTTAATCTGTCCTCTACATTATCTGGGACTGAATCCAGCACCAGGACTTGACCTCCACAAATCTGCAAATAGTCCAAAGCCCCCTGAACGGGTGTGGGTGGGACACCATTGAACTCAAATACTCATTTAGATCTCTCTTTCTTCTCCTACTTCTTGATTACTCAAAAAAAAATGCTGGTTCTTTGTGTGAAAGCCGACATATGCTACAGGTCCTCCACGTGGCCCAAGAGCTTCCTTGCTACTTGACAGATCCAACATGCACCCAAAAATACAGTATAAACACACAACTGTGGTGCAAAAGACAGTGGATTCTAACTTTTAACTGCTCCAAACAGAGTTGGTCTCCACGGAAACAAATAGTAGCAGGGCTTAAAATGGTCCGTGATCCAAAAGGACTAAAAGTGTGTAGCTTTTCGTGACGAAGCGGCAAAGTCTGCTTTGCGCACGCATAATGCAAAGAGTGTCAAGGGCATGCTCCCCTCGTTTAAATAAAAAAAAAAATATAAAAAAAATCTATGTCCTTTGCTGCATTTTATTCTGATTTTAAGTGCTTCTGAGGTACTCAACACTTGTTTGCAGGGCTGAGATTTAGCAAATCAGGCTAAGGAGCCAGCCGGGCTCCTAACCTGGGAAGTTGAGGTTGCCAGAAAATTTTTCAGGTTGCCAGACCCTTTGATTGAAAACGCGGTCCTATTTTAAATTGTACAGCTGTATAACTATTGCAGCTAATAAACAAGATAACTTTCAACAACAACACTGTTTCATTTTTGTGCACTCTCCTTCTGGCAACAATCTCTGTGTCCAGCTGACTGCTCGTGTTTTTTGATCGAATCAAGTTTAAACAAAATTGTGCCGATTACAAAGGGCTGCTGCTGCTGTTTACAGCGCGTGTCAAGAGTCCGTGTACATGTACGGAATCTCTACCACTGGCGGTAATTTTCAGGTCGCCAGCCGGGCGAATAGTACCGTAAATCGAGTTAGCCAGACACCATTTTTAGGGGCCATTGGCGAGCGTTAAAGCTCAGCGCTGGTGTGGAGGAACATTTTTAGAATAAGACTAAACTCTGTGCAATTTTGTTTGTATGTATGTATACAGTATGTATGTATGCATGCCCGAGTCCTGTAAAACTTGTGTGCGAGTGATCATGATGTATGTTGGCCGGTGTGGTGAGCTTGATTTAAATGTTAATTTCTCGTTTCATGTACCCCCAACAGGGTTTTGAAATAAACTTTGACTTGACTTGACCTGGCAATTTTGTGTGCTCTGGCATGTTTCTAACAAGTGCTTCAGAGGAGGCACCACGCATTTTGGGATGAGGAGAATTTTTAGCCAAAGGAGGAAATCTGCCAAAAGGTGGAAGAGTTTAAACCCTGACAGTATAATTTACAACAGCTGACCTGCACGACACGGGTCATTAAAATCCAAACAGATCCTTTCCAACATACCTGTCAAATCTATCAGCACCCCGACTACTCATCGGTTCCCTGTAATCTCGGGACGACATGGAGGAGTAGCCATCACCTCCGCCACCACCACGCGGTGCATATGTGTCACGCGCTGAGTCCCGCATGTCCCGCTGCTGCATGTAGTCACCACGGCCACCACCACCGCCCCCACCTCGACTGTATCCGTCTCCGCGATCTTCTCTAGCGGGGGGATAGCTGTCACGGTAGGAGTACCTGTAGACAGAGTTCAACCAGGAGTCAGTCAATGAGTTCATCCAATACTGTTTTTCATCTCTTGGTGAACTGGCAGAAAGTCAATGCAAATTAACAGAAGCAAGAAGCCTGTTATTGTCAGACCAGCCTCTGACTTTGTCAAGTGAAAATAAACAGAGGAAACAGCATAACCATAAGATTTGTTAGAGGAAACCAGTCAGTTTCAAGCAAAACAGTGTTTCCTAAACCCATTTCCTGTAACCCAAGGAAAGTAGAATATCCGCTGAGAACAGATGCAAACAGTTGTCTCTGGAACCCCTGTCTGTCTGATTTTTTTCCTCCCTCAGGTGAAATCTGGCAGGGCTTAACAAATGGGAGATCTGTAATTAGAATCTCCCTCAGTGTTTGTAAACTCATTCCCCTAAAACATCTCTCCCAACACAAAGCCCACGACTCAAAACTGAAGGGAGGTAACTGTGTACCTGTCACCACCACCCCTTTCTGGGCTGTACTCGCGCTGGCTGGGGTAGTCTCGGCTGGGAGGATAATCACGAGAACTCGGGGGGTAGTCACGAGAACTTCTACTGGGTGGCATACGACTGCAACATAAAGCAACCGAGGAGCTTGGTTAGAAGCCAGCAGCTGTCTGTCTCTCTCAAGCTCTACTACACACTGACCAAAGTTAGACACAGGGGAAACTCGGCCATGCAGCAAAAACCCAAACACACACAAAATTAACACAGCACTGAAAAGCAGTAACACCACAGGCATATTCAGAAAAAAACAAGAATAAACACTGACAAAACAAAGATAAATATTTGTCAACATGCCGAAAGTCCATGTCTAAACATGGTAAACCTGCTTGGTTGTTGTAGTAACTGTGAACCCTATTGGACGTGCTAAGCGCACGCACTACGGTATAAAACCTATAAATTTGTAAAATGCTAGAAGTTGTGAATCCTGTGCAGTCAGCAGTCACCTGTCTAGCTCTATTTGTAGTAATTGTACATGTATCCTGTGGTGGTACAACTGAGAAAGACAGGCAACCACAATGATGCAAGACTTGAAAAACCTCTCAAGACAGCAAGCCTGTGAGTCGGGGACAGACAGCTTGGAACACAGCACCAACAGCCGTGATGACAATGTGTTAAAGCAACCAACCCCATACCCAAAAGTACATTTATACTTCTGCAATGAAAGAAAGTGTAAGATGTGTATAATACTATTAAAAAAAGAAGAAAAAAAAGGAGTTTTATCATATTCTATGATAAATGCTTTTACAAAAAAATTCTATTTCAGGGGGCAGGCAAGGAGAAAGAGTAGCCACAAAGCCTTCAGTTCTTCACAATCCATGACGTACCTGTCCATCAAACCACCTCCACGGCCACTGTCTCTGGGTGGGGAGGGTGGGTACATATCGCGTGAGCGGGGAGGTGGACCACGTTCTGGAGGTCCCCGATCAGAAAATCCACCACTGTCGTATCTGTCGTCTCTTCGACCTGTACATGAATACACAAGGAAAAATCTCTGTACGTTTCTTCTTGAAGAATTTCAGCACAGGAGAAAGCAAAGCATGTAAATTAACTACGCTAATTAGATGCAGCAATAACAATCCTTTTGAAGATAAAGCGTGTGCTTCATAACTGTTTTGGACTCATCTCATTCATAGACACTGCGAGTGTGATGCAGAAAAACCTACCATCAAAACCAGACATTGGTCGACCTCTGCTGGATTCAAAGCCGTTGCGCCCTCGACTGGGCGGAGGACCGCGAGACAGAAGGGGAGCTTTTCGTGGTGGCGAGTCGTCGCGTCTCATGGGTGGAGGTGAACCTCTGCCTCTGCAAGCACAACCAACCATACTGACCTCATTGCCCCAAAAATGAATAAATAAAAAGTTACCAATCATGGACCCAAAAGAAACTTTCAAAATGCAGAGAGAAAAAGGCAGGCGGGTATGATCATGATGCGAGGCCTGACTCAATGACATTATGCAAAACATTTTGCCAAGTCAACTTCACCACAAGTTCTAAGTAAACACTATACATATCAGATTTACAAAACTACTGTATTACCACACACAGCAAAAAAACACAAACATGACAGTAATACACATGTTGCAAACTTGCCTGAGATTTTCTTTGGCAATTATAGAAAAAAAAACAACGGAAATGTCTCTGCAATATGAGAACTGCATGTGAACTGAGATTTTCTTGGACATTATCTTGCTTTGTAAGCTTCAAGTTCAACTTACTCAAATCTGGACATCATGCCACCTCTGCCTCCACCTCTACTGAAACTGCCACCACGTCCACCATAACCTGAACCCCGGGGTGGGCCGTCCCTTGGGGGGAAGCCACCTCTTCCCCGTGGTGGGGGCCCGCCTCGCCCCCGGGGTGGGCCGCCCCGTGATCTGCCTCGGCTGAAACCACCATCCCTGCCTCCGAAGCCCCCATCACGGTTGAAGCGACTGGATGAATCGTGCGACATAACGCCTCCTCGTACTGCGTCCTCAACGTGGAGTTTCTTCCCTTGCAACTCCTGGAAAGAAAAAAAAACATGCAGTCAGTTTTAAGACAAAATACTTAAATAGCTCTTTTGGTTTTCTTAATGCTTTACCAAGCACAGTTTATCTTCTAAAAGAAAGGCTTTAGTTCGCCAAATTCTTTTCTCCCTGAAAGCGATGGCGGTGCAGCCTAATAAGTTACTGATACTTAATTGACACTACAGACAGTATTCAGCTCTCATGAGCTCATCACCATAACAAATACACATGCTGTTTGGTAAACCTGCTCCTCGGTACAATAAGTTCATGCTGTGTAGCACTGTAACATTTTATTTCTCTAGCAGAGCAGACTATCAAGTATCAGCAAGTGATCAACTGGGTCTGAACCCATAAAGTTGGACGAACTTGTGGAATAACATATCATGTGATTAGTAAGAGACAAATTTAAACCAAATGTCTCTGTTAGTAAGTTATTTCCACTGCATCTGTTCGGTATGAAGTTGTATCGGCCATGGAAATGAATCTCACACTGTTTTTTTTTCCCACACGACATTCACACTGTGAGTTTCCAGGTGCAATGTCAGTTGCCTTTTCTTTTTACATTCAGCCGACGGTGCCCTGGCAGACAACTGACTTAGATCTCAGTCAGTCAGTTAACATAGTCAACAGCTCAAATGCTCTGTAATGCCGAGTTCAAAGTAACTGAGTAGGTAAGTAATTCTGGGAAGCCATTCCATTTGTAACTACTGGTACTAGTTCTTTACTGTTGGCAGAACAAAAACTATAGCTGACTTGCACATCAATAGAGTGTATGGTAATGGCTCTCGTAGCTGAACTCACTTTGCTTGGAGTTCTTTCCGAATTCTTGCTTTGAGTTTGACTGTGACCTCACGTAAGCCATGTATCTCACTTGATGAGGAATGCTAGCTTTCTCAACGATGATAATCATGGTGGTAGTGGCATCAGACAATATACTGTGTTAAAATCTGTCCGTGTCGATTCCAAGCGGACAAGAACTTTGGATCTGACTCAGCTTATGATCCGTGATTGAGTGTATACTGTTACATTGCTTGTCCTGAAGGCAAGCAAAAAAAAAGAAAAGAAAAAAAAAAAGAGCACACACTGTAGGACTAATTGTGCAAGGATCCGACTTCATTTTTATTAATGCAGAAATCTGCTACACAGTACATGCGTTAGGCCTCCAGATTCAACGATGACGTCACACTTTTTTGCCTTCCTCAGTTGCTCCATCCATAGATCTTGATAATACTTGTAGACTTTGTATAAACTGATAGTGATATTACTCTTGCCGACATTTCAGTCTTACCTTCCCATCCATACTCTTCACGGCATCCTCGGCATCTATAGGGTTTTCGTACGTAACAAAACCGAAGCCTCGAGAAATCTGCCTAACTTTGTCTCGGATGACGAGAACTAGAGGACAGAAAAACACAGACAGACACTGAGACAGAGCACGCAGCACAGAGTCCGTAACTCGTACATCCTCCAGTCTCTCAGGACTGAAATCAGACAGCATGACAGTTATTTCATGGATCCGGTATAAAACAAAATGTGTGATTCTTGTACGAAAGCACCTGTTTCCATTTGCACAATGTGAATTATTCGCCTTTAATGTGGTACACTTTGTCACTTTTCTATCTGGATTTCAAATTCACATTTCTCTGCGATCTCCAGTCCAAAAAGTGTCCAAATCTTTACTAGTGCATTTGGTATTCTACTGATGGAAAAAAAAATTCACATTTTACTTTGCTTGCTTCCTTCCTTTCTCAAACATGATTCTGGTCCTCGTCACTCAATAGTCTGATCACTACAGATCTTCAACAACAGCTCCACCAAGTTGTTCACTATTTTCAGTATTTGCATGCATTAAATTGTTCCATCAACTGACTGGTTCTTCCAACCCCTATCAATCTCATCTCAAAATCTCTGTCAGTGTCAGTCGTGCTTACCCTCTGTTATGCGGCCAAATTTTGAAAACTCTTT
>JACVVK020000404.1:127500-277500 GCA_018292915.2 Batillaria attramentaria | reverse complement strand
TGGAACAACACTGAACTAAAACGTAAACTGAATTTGCTGTTTCACCTTCGATGTTTTCAAACGGTTTTCCTTGACAACTGAGACGCAGTTATATGGTTTGCTCGAAAGTCTGGGTATTGTAGAAAGTCCGGTTAAGTATAATTTACACCTGGCCTGACCGCAACTACGATGAGCTGAAGGCATCCAACCGGATGTACACAAATTTTCGCCGGTTTAGAGCGTCCTTTGCTCAGAATTTGACAGACGAACCAACTGTCAGAGCCTCTATGCCCGTCACGCCGCTGAGATGGAAATCTAGCTTTCAAAGCTCTAAGGCTGTTAGCCGGATAGGATGTTTTATTTGGCCATTCATACGACCGTTTTCTTGACTCAGTTTTTTTGCTTCTATTATTTGAGAAATACCGCCGATTGTCTTTGAGCCTAGGATCCATTCCTGAACAGACTGGGACTAGACAAAGCTTCTAAAAATAGCTACCAATCAGTGTCGTCAGTCTAACTAGTCTTCAGTCCACAACCAAAATAGCGTAGTGTAAACGCGGTACACTTCTACAGCAACTAACACGCCGGCCAGAATCACAACACTGGTCTATATTGTGACCCAAGTGACTGTTTCTGATTAGAGGGTGGAACCGGTACGATTTCTCAAACCGGTTTTTAACCGGGTTTTCCAATAGAAAACCGAGGTTTAAAACCGGTTAACCGGCTATGTATACGTCATCTATTGTTTCTAACGTTTCCCCAAGAGATGGAAGGGGGGAAGGGAGGGGGGTCTCCTAGTACTCCGGCTTCCTGTACCCCTGCGTTGGAAATGTTCAGCCAAGAAGGGTGGGTGTTTGGAAGTTTAACGTCCTTTTCCACCACATACGGATGATATCAAAGACGAGGCAACGACGAAAAAGCCAGCACAAATATTTGGCCTTAGCCGGGATTTGAACTCACGACCCGAAAGTTGGAAGTCCAGCGCTCTACCATTCGGCCACCCCGGTTTCCCTGTTCAGCCAACAACAACAACAACAACAACATGGTGATGATGATGATGATGATGATGATAATGATAAGGAGGAGGGGGAGGAGGAGGGTGTCTTGTAACGGGCTGAAAAACGACGAGTGATGTCCCTTAGAAAAACCGCGGTTTTCCGGGGTTTTTTTTTAAAGGCCAAACCGGTTTACCGAACCGTGAGAAAGTCAGACCGATTCTAACCGGAAAACCGGTAAAACCGAACACCCCTATTTCTGATGCACAGACTCGGGAGTCACCGCATTCGATGAAAAGTTTTTCATACGCTGCTGTGTGCCTGTCATACGTCCGTCAGTAATGAGACTTCAGACAGGTGGCGCCGCAATTAGTTTTGCCCATGCAGATTCGTGATTGACAACGGTATGGATTCGCGCACCCAAGCGTTTTTTGTCGTAGAGTGCACGAGTTGCCAAGTGTCGAGTCCGTTAGTCTCACTTCACATGTCCAATGTGGGAAAGTTTCGATATCAAAACTGACTCTAGACGGCATGCTCCGACGACGGTATGCCGTAGTGTTAGCTAGAGTTCTGTATACGTTTTTGCTGATATAAGACACTGTTTTCTGCACCCATTGCACATAGTTCGTTCATGGATCCTGCTGCGCTCGAGGCTAACATACACGTTGGCGCGCAGATGAAACACATCAGTCCTGCGAACAATTTTAAAAAAAGAAAGAAAGAAAGAAAAAAAAACCGCTTTCCTTAATTTTAACCTATTGCACTGAGGGGTAGGGGGTGGGGGTAACTTTCGGAATTTTCAGTCGCTCAATGTGGAGGAATCACTCAGTATTTTTAACACCTTTTGCCATACACATTGAAAGAAGAAGACAAAATGTCATAGAGGCTTCTTACAAATCTGTAGTTTGAACCAACGCGAGAATATATATATATATATATATATATATATATATATATATATATATATATATATATATATATATATATAGGGGTAAGTAAAGCTGAGAGCGCTCCCTAGATCTAGGAGATGTGTGCTTTGTATGCCAGTGGACAAGTCCGCCTTGCCCTATATTGGCTACAAGCCACAGTGGAGGGGGGGGGGGGGATCTACCATCCAATCGCTGAAACGTCTAACAGATCTAAGGGTATCTCACCATTCATAGGGCCCCCATTCCCCTCCCACCGGGAGGAAAATGGTCGGTACAACCAAGGCCATATGAATTGGTGATTTTAGCCGCTCACGACCATGGTTTCGGGTCAATGGGACCCTCATCAGGTGAGCATGCGGCGATACCCACGAGGGCTGCAGCGTCCAACCAGCACTAAAAGGCTGCCCCAGAATAATCTGGTGCGTCTCCAGTACTAGCAGACGTCGCTACCCTAAAGCTCTGCAAGAGGTTTCAGCGGAAAAAGACTAAATAATTTAGAAGGAGCAACTGCCTAGGTGTAATGTCATGTAATTACATTTAATATAGAAAAGGAACAAAGGCGTCACTAAAGCCGAAAACATGCGCTCAATCAGGTCAATTTGAAAGTAGGGGAAGTAAGTAAAGCTGAGAGCGCTCCCTAGATCTAGGAGATATGTGCTTTGTATGCCAGTGGACAAGTCCGCCTTGCCCTATATTGGCTACAAGCCACAGTGGAGGGGGGGGGGGGATCTACCATCCAACCGCTGAAACGTAGCCAATATAGGGCAAGGCGGACTTGTCCACTGGCATACAAAGCACACATCTCCTAGATCTAGGGAGCGCTCTCAGCTTTACTTACTTCCCCTACTTTCAGATTGACCTGATTGAGCGCATGTTTTCGGCTTTAGCGACGCCTTTGTTCCTTTTCTATATTAAATGTAATTACATGACATTACACCTAGGCAGTTGCTCCTTCTAAATTATTTAGTCTTTTTCCGCTGAAACCTCTTGCAGAGCTTTAGGGTAGCGACGTCTGCTAGTACTGGAGACGCACCAGATTATTCTGGGGCAGCCTTTTAGTGCTGGTTGGACGCTGCAGCCCTCGTGGGTATCGCCGCATGCTCACCTGATGAGGGTCCCATTGACCCGAAACCATGGTCGTGAGCGGCTAAAATCACCAATTCATATGGCCTTGGTTGTACCGACCATTTTCCTCCCGGTGGGAGGGGAATGGGGGCCCTATGAATGGTGAGTTACCCTTAGATCTGTTAGACGTTTCAGCGGTTGGATGGTAGATCCCCCCCCCCCTCCACTGTGGCTTGTAGCCAATATAGGGCAAGGCGGACTTGTCCACTGGCATACAAAGCACACATCTCCTAGATCTAGGGAGCGCTCTCAGCTTTACTTACTTCCCCTACTTTCAAATTGACCTGATTGAGCGCATGTTTTCGGCTTTAGCGACGCCTTTGTTCCTTTTCTATATGTTGTCATATGTTGTCATATGTTTACTGCGACGAATCAGTACTGGTGACGATTTTGTTTTGCTTTTATTGTACAGTTTCGTGTACTAAGTCGGGGAGCCGGGTGGCCGAATGGTAGAGCGTTGGCCTTCTAAAACCCCCAAACACCCACCCACACCCGTGTACTAAGTCTCGTATAACTACTATACTATACAGATTACCGTGACCATGAGTGCATCAGACCGTGTCGGGAGGACACCGAGCCCAAGGTGTGCCGATACCGCTGGGTGCTTGAGAACTACCTGACGCTGTCGCGTGCCTGCTACCGTTGCCCTAGCAACCAGAGCGACTGTCTCCGCCCCCAGTGCGTGTCCGGGGACGGAGTGAGCCGCAGCATCAGGACAGCTAATAGGATTTTACCTGGGCCGGGAATACAGGTAAGTGTGGAGGGGGAGGGGGGGGGGGCGGGAGCGGAGACGGGGGTGTGGGGTGGGGGGGGGGGGGGGGGGGGGGCGAGAGTTGGGGAATAAGTGCAAATGTCTTTAGCAGTATAGATAAATAAATAAAACTTCAGAGCTTGCACTGAGTAACCGCAAATTATTACGGCATTTGTGGATTTGTGGTCATCTATTGGTGTTTCCATACTGTGATTATGACCATACAAGGATTACGGTGATCATACACACGTGACTGTGACCCGCCTATACTGGTGACCATACGCTGGTGATTGTGACACTTGTCAGTTTAACACCGGTGATTGTGACCCTAGTAACTGTACCCTAGTAACTGTAACCTGACTGCGGCAGGTGTGTGAAGGTGACATGATAGAGGTGGAGGTGGAGAACCAAATGACCTTGTCAGAGGGTGTCACCATTCACTGGCACGGCCTTCACCAGTCTCGCTTCCCTCACATGGACGGTGTTGCCATGGTGACACAGTGTCCGATCCCAGCGTTCTCTTCGTTTACCTACAGGTCTGTATACCTACGTGTGTCGCTGTCCCGCTAGTGTAGTCATATCAGTGCATGATTAACTCAGTCGGTACAGCGCATCCGGCTTTCGCATGACTGACAGCGACCGCCACTGCTGTCACAATGAAAATCGAACGTGTGATATATGTATACCGACTTTTACTGGCTGCTGGGCCCCCGGGCTGCTCCTCCAGGTTTCTCTCCAGGTCCTTCGGCTTTCCTTCTCTCACTTCTCTCCACTCAAATTTCCCGAACGGTGTAAAGCGGTTTTGAAAAGTTTACCACGTCGACGTTCTGTCTTGGATGAGCGGTGGTCTAATAGGTAGCGCGTCGGATTTAGCCGCTGCGCTACTGAACGGCCGTCACCAATGTCATGGCGATGAAGCGTGGGTTCGAGCCCAGGTCGAGTTTGTGATATGTGATACCGTTTTTTTTTCCTGGCTGCCAGGCTGCTCATCGGGGGTTTCTCTCCGGGTTATTCGGCTTTCCTCCCCCAGCAAAATTGTAAAATAATAATAATAATAATATTTATAGGGCGCCTATCCCCGGGGAAACGAGCTCTAGGCGCCTTACAATCTAAAACTAAAGTAAAAAAAAAGTCACTCAGTGTACACTACGTAAAAACAACTAAAAAAATGTAAAAGAGCGCACACACACACACACACACACACACACACACACACACACACACACACACACACACACACACACCACGACTGAGTAGAAATGATAAAGGACAGACAGAGAAAATATAGGATAGGTATAGGGTGGCGCTGCACCGCGGCGACGCGCTTCCCCCGGGGGAAGCAGCCCGAATTTCCCGAAAGGGATAATAAAGTAGTATAAAAATAAATAAATCAATGAATGAATTAAATGTGATGACAGGTTTGCAGCCGAGGACGTGGCAGGCACCCACTGGTGGCACTCCCATGCCGGATTGTACCGAGGTGACGGTCTCTTTGGACCAATCGTCATCCGCCAGACGCCATCACGTGACCCTCACCACGCGCTGTACGACCTTGACCTTCCTGAGCACGTGATTGTGGTGAACGACTGGCCGCACCAGCCCGTCATGGACATGTTCGCCGGCTTCTACCATGGGGACGGATCAGAGACACCAGACTCCGTCCTTATCAATGGTGTGTGTGTGTGTGTGTGTGTGTGTGTGTGTGTGTGTGTGTGTGTGTGTGTGTGTCTGTCTGTCTGTCTGTCTGTCTGTCTGTGTCTAGTGTAGTTATCCTAGCTCAGATTGCAGGCGGACGTCGCGTCTGTGGTAAACCTGACTGTGTCCATACTGAAGTGCTTGCTTTGCACGATACTGCAAGCAAAATAAGAGAATAAAGTCCCGCTGATGTGCGCACGCGCGCGATAAGCCCCATCTTTTAAGCTGATTCTTCCCGCAGTGGCTTGGCATGCGCACCTAATTTTCAGGTTTGTTGGTTTGACTGGTCGGCAGATTGGCAAGTTATTGTTATTTTCCCGGGGGGATGGGTGGGTGGGGGAGGGGGTGTGGTTTTTGGGAGAGGGCCGGGTAGGCGGTTTCCAGTCCAGCTCTCGCCGAAGTGAACAATCTCGGTTCACTTCAACCTCCAACACACAACTACAGCCAATATAGCAATCAGTGCAGGCGAAAATCCAAAACAAACGAGAGAATGTACATAAAATGTAATTAATGATGAGTGGTGCCTGACTTGTCATGACGTATTTTTCACGTACAGGTCGCGGTGTGTACCAGCCCTCCCGCACCGTGAAGGACGACGACCCAGTAACACCATTCGCCGAGTTCCACGTGCAGCCCGACACTCGTTACCGCTTCCGCCTCATCAACTCCGGCAGCTTCCGCTGTCCCATCAGCCTCTCTGTCGAGAACCACGACCTCCTCATCATCGCCTCAGACGCGCGACCGTTAGAGCCTTTCAAGGTCAAGGCCTTTGTCAGTTTCAGCGGTGAACGGTACGACTTCGTGCTACACACCAAGAAAGCACCAAAACATGGCGGTCGGTACTGGATCGAGGCTTTAGGTCTGACTGACTGTTACCGCAGTGGTGCTAAGCAGCTGGCTGTCCTCCGGTATTCGGGTGACGCGGACAAGATGGCGGACCCCCCGCTGGAATCTGCAAATTACACTGAACATGAGAACGAACCGGTAAATGATGGTTGGAAATATTTTTCCACTGATATAAGTTTGATTTTTTTTTAACCTTTTAAAGTATTTAACAAAATTCATTCTGGATACGATTCAGGTTGTTTGAAAGTACACTTTTTTTCACATGTTTTTCAGTCTCATAATTTATATCAGTGGGTGACAAACCTCTCGTTCTTGTATCTGTCCAGAGTTTCAACATGTGGCTTGTTGACAAGGAAGTTCCAGGCGAAGATTCACAGATAGCCAAGATGACGTCACTTGAACCAGATGACGACAGTTTGTTACGCGACCCCGATCAACAGTTCTTTGTGGAGTTCGCTTATCGTCTCCGTGACAACGTGCACTACCACGACGCTGACCTTTACCCCGTGCGAGGTAAAGGTTACAGCAGCATGTCTTCCGCCATGATCAACAACATCAGCAACATTCTGCCGACGTCACCAGTTTTAACCCAGCATAAAGACTTAGATCCGGTAAGCTGGCGTCATAGATGGGCGATCTCACTGATACTGGTAATCGTTTCTGTATAGTTCAGTATGTTTGGCTGGGGTGGGTTGCGATGGTTTGGAACGCTCTCTCTCTCTCTCTGTTTTGATTTAGCTTTTTTTTTCTTTCTCTTTCCCCTTCGTCTTTTTGCAATCTTATGTTGTTGTAGTTTAGCAAGGACAGATGGTCCGACAGGTTCTCGTGAACCTATATCTCAATCCTTGTGTAATACAGTTTCATCATCATCATCATCATCATCATCTCTCTCTCAGTCTCTCTTTTCTACCCCCCACCCCGGTGTGTGTGTGTGTGTGTGTGTGTGTGTGTGTGTGTGTGTGTGTGTGTGTGTCCGTGTGTGTGTGTGTGTGTGTGTGTGTGTGTGTGTGTGTGTGTGTGTGTGTGTGAAGAAACCGGACAGCCGGAATAAAAAGACAAGTCAGTTTTATTTGCCATAGAATCTGAGGTGGCTGAGCTTGAAATAAACGTGCGAGTGTGCGTGCGCGCATACGTGTGTGTGTGTGTGTGTGTGTGTGTGTGTGTGTGTGTGTGTGTGTGTGTGTGTGCAGGCTGTGTTCTGCAACTCCAGCACGGACAACACCCGCTGTGTGACAGAGTTCTGTGAGTGTACACACCGTCTGCTGGTGACTCAGGGCCAGGTTGTCGAACTCGTCATCTACAACGCCAACACCGCACACGGCTTCACACACCCGTTGCATCTCCATGGTCACAGCTTCAGAGTGGTCGCTGTAGACAGGGTGAGGACATCAAACTAATAACTTGCTGAAACAGTTCCCGTCTGGGGAGCCGGGGTGGTCGAATGGTAGAGCGTTGGACTTCTAATGCTCGGGTCGTGAGTTCGATCCCGGCTGGGGCCAAATATTTGTGCTGGCTTTTTCATCGTTGCCCCGTCTTTGATATCACCCTATGTGGTGGAAAAGGACGTTAACCCCCCCCCCCCCCCCCCAACACCCACCCCCTCCCGTCTGAAGCAATAATGAGTCGGCCGAAGTTTGAAGTCTAAGTAAGTGTGTGTTAGGCCAAAGAATGGTGCAGAATCTGAAACAACAACAACAAAAATACAGCTTTCTGTCAAAGTATTTTGCAGGGGTTGATTGTAATAATATCTTTTCGGTGATTTTTTTTTTCTGATACAGATGTTAACTTGACCACAGACCTGCACTGTCGATGCACAAGCAGGTCAAATGGTTTACTAGGTCGTTTCCGTTTGTTATTTATTTTAGGGTTGTTGTTTTTTTTAATTCTTTTTTTCTGTCTTCAGCTGGATGTCCCGATGACGCGTGATCTGTTCATTGACCTTGACCGGAAAGGTCAAATCAAGCGGAACCTTCACAAGGCGCCATACAAAGACACGTTGCCCATTCCTGATGGAGGTTACGTCGTCCTGAGGATCAAGGCCGATAATCCAGGTCAGTACCCTGCATTATTTCCCTCTTTGATGAGAGCTGAAATTTCATCTGTGAGCTTGTCAGAGCAGTGCTTCGTTGAACACATTCAGTAGTGGCGGTCGGTGGTCTAGTGGTTAAGAGACTTGTCACCAATGCGAGAGGTCAGGGCTTCGAGTCCCACTCGGGCCAAAGAATTTTTCCTTCTCGTATGTGGCACCGTTCATTCGGGCCGATCGTCGGGGCTTCTCTCCGGGCACTCCGGCTTCCTCTCCCTCTGCTTTGGAAAAGTTCAGCCCACCAAATTTGAAAAATAAATGCAAATCTAAATTGCGAAATTTAAATAGCTGAGCTGACCCTTGGCACCACGTAATTGTAATGTGTTTATGTCCAGTGTATGAGAGAATGCGTGTGATTCACGTGAGTGTGCGTGTTGGGTTCTGTTCGCGGCGCTTTGAGCTGATTCGGTCAGCTGAACTGAATTGGGTAAAGCGCCTATACAAATACTCATTATCAATTGTGTGTGTCGCTAAGGACATAGTGATCTTTTGTCACACTCAGAACTGAGTTGTTTGTTGCTAGGGGCTTGGTTCATGCACTGCCACGTCGCATTCCACGCCGAGATTGGGATGGCCTTGACCCTGCAGGTCAACCCCACCGAAGGTCAACTGCCTCCTCCACCCCCAGACTTTCCCCGCTGCGGCGTGTGGCCTCCCACCAGTGACGTCACGAGCGGAAAGTGTGAAAATGAGGTCAACATGCTGAAACAGGATCAAGGTGATGACGCCGCGGGATCTGTGGCGCCGGCGGTCGTCGTCGTGGCGCCGGTGATGATGGTGGTCGTTGCCGTCGTCCTAACCCTTGTCGTGTATCGCCGACAGAGAAAAGCCGAGCAGCGGAGAGCAAGTCAACAGCGAATTCTTGGAAACGACGGTTCCGTTTTGAGAATATGTGAACCCGCAGGCTGCCGTAATGACGAGGATCGATATGCGAGTGTATCGGGAAATCATGATGGCCGTTTGAGTTCGGACGATGAAGAGAGTCCTCTTTTGTCAGCGTGAAGGACACACTAACTTACGCTCAGCTGGTCAGTACAGTTCGCTCGCTACTGAGGGGTTGCAAATGTATACCAGTCATATGCAGGGGAAGCAAATGTACTCCAGGGCCCCGTATGTAAAAATCGAGGTCAATTTAACCCACGGCTACGGGCCTAACCCAGAGTAGGTCAAAAGAAACCCCAAAACAAAATTAAATAAAAAAGGAAGCGAAGAAAGAAAGACAAAAATCCTTCTGCGTATAACGGCGTAAGCACCTTGCTGGAATGGACCCGCTTCCTCAGTGATTTACAACAACAACAACAACAACAACAAAAAAACCCAGAAAATTTAACCCTAGCGCTAGTTTAGTTCGAGATTAGACTCTAACCCGGGGCTAAACTCCCTAACCCTGACTTTTACATGCGGGCCCTGCTCTCTACTCCCGCTCTCGCGATATTGCCGTGTTATTTTCATCGAAAGACTCGTTTCCGGAAATCGGAACGTTTACAAATTACTGACAACAGATACAACACGCGCACTGATATATCTTCACCATCTGATAGCTACATTCGTTTAATGCTTTCGCGTAAGTTACATTCTGATTCATAACACGAAGTTAACCGCTGTCACGTGACTTCAACTCGCGAGACCCAAATCCAGGATACATTCGCACCCGGCCCCGCGCCGGGCCGGCAGCTGGTGTACATTCCTCCACCGGCCTGCAAATGACTGGTATACATTTGCACCCCGCATTATCAAGCGAACTATACCAACCAGTGAGCTTAACTTACGGCGGCTGCATTCATCCGCGCTGTGCCATCTTGAGCTACAACTGCCACAGAGAATAATCGAACTTTCACAATTAATGTATCCATTTTAAACTTATGCTCTAGGGTCTCTCTACTTGTACACATGTCTCTTGTTGGCTGAACGATAAATCAATGAAGTTTCCTGTACAAAAAAACGTCAGTTCGCCGGGTTTGGGTAAGCCAAATTCAAGACTGATTGACGGCAGTCGTTAGCAAAAGCGGTGCTCAAGGACGTGACGGAACACCTGTTTACAGTCTCAATCTGATTCATCAGTACTACATGGTAGTTATGGGTGTTTGTTAATTCAAAAACTTCTTTCTTTTATGAGACATTATTATCTCTCAAACTGAAAACCTATGCAACTGATTTTACTTGAAATCTTCAGATCACTAGAAACCACCTCAAGCCACTATCACGCAGTCTGCAGCGGTCTTTGACCACTGCAGCCCGGCCTGGCTTAATACTGGCTTGAAGTGGCTCCGACTGGTGTGCAGTGCCGGGCCTGTTCTCCGTCTTTAACCACTCTCATGCTATACTGGGCAGAGACGGTAGGGCTCGAGCTCTTAAGACTTATATTTCATAAGAGTTATATATTCCTATAGTGACATTTGATAAAGAATTATAGCATGTGTGACCTGGATGCAGCCGCTTCATTCATTTGCTCAGGCCCGTTGTGATCCCAGTCAGCAGCTGTTGCTCATTGTTACAGAAATCCAAACATCGGGAAACTGGTCGGTATTCCTATGCCCTTTCAGTGTCATACGTTGTCCATTGATCGTATTCAGTACGTGCCACTGCCAGGACATTATTGCATATTATTCTTAACCTGTTTTGTTTTTAGACGGCTTAGAGCATATTAATATATATGAATATGCGCTTTACGATTTTTATCAGTAGTAGTACATGTAGTAGTATGTTGTTGTTTTTGTTGCTGCTCAGTTGTGTTCCTGAGCTGTAAATTCCCAGGGTCATCCTCTTGGACGGATGAGAGTGCATGTATTACGTGTGTGAGACCTAGTTTCAATTGCTGCGGACCTCGCCACCGTGACGTGGGCAGCCACAGGCTGGTGTTCGGAGAACCAGTTTAAATGTCGCTTTCTAGAGGCTGATGGCTATTATTCTATGAGCTAACCATGGCTACTGATGTAAGATAAGCACGCGGGCTGCTATGCTCGGCTATTATGGTCTTTTTTCTTATACGCCGATGATTCGGTTGTAATTGAAATGCCATCGCTGCTCATGTCATGCCAAAGATCAAGCACGGGTAACATTCCATTCCTTTTTGTTCCTTTGAAATTTCTATAACATAATACATTTGATACTGATTTAATTTGCATGTCAGTTTCTGCCTCTTTCGCTCCGCCAGTCAACCTCCCTCGAAACCTTCAAAACAAATCTAAAAACCTACTTGTTTTCATCTCATAGCACCGTCTAACCTGCCTCCGTCTTTCTCCATCTCCTTATTAAGTACCATACATGCAGTTGCCCTGGCCCTGAACCTTCACTTCTATCTGTCTCTTTACCTGTACTCTTAGCGCTTCGAACTACCTTACATGTAGATTAAGCGCTATATAAATAAATTATTATAATTATTATTATTATTGTCAGACTGGCTTGCTTCAGAGACACATACGTGACATTTATGTCTCTGCAGGATTACATCAAAGACATTACATTACCATTGGTAATATAATGTAATGTCTTTGATTAGATTTATGATGACTGAAACGCCCTCAGTGTCTTGTGTATTTGTTTTTAATCCTAAACTTTTCATTTGTACAGAAATGTCACAGTCTTCAAGTTTCAGCATGGTTATTGTCGTCTGTGTATTCTCCTGTGCAGCGGTATACGTCTTGCGTAAACGCACACACATTCCAACGGGTACTAGTAACCCAAAGATCATGATCATAGCTCATGTCGGTGAATAAAAATTAAATTAGAAAGACTGACAGGTGTGTGTGTGTGTGTGTGTGTGTGTGTGTGTGTGTGTGTGTGTGTGTGTGTGTGTGTGTGTGTGAGAGTCCCGTTTATCAGAATTTAAGCCGGATCAGATAAACTTGACCTTGTTCATCCGGCCTCGGGGGTGAGGGGTGTGTGTGTGTGTGTGTGGGGTGGGGGGTGGGGGGGGGTAGGGGGTCAGTTACCGAGTCTGCTGGGACAAGACAATAAAATCGTATACATGTATGCAGACGCATACACACATTCACATAATTACTAGAAAAGCAATTATGAATGCAATTACCATGCAGTAACTCAGTGAAGTTCATAGCCCTGATCAGTCTTGCACGCATCACGGATTCAGTCGCCGCCGAGTAGTCACCAGTGCTTACACGCTGCACCAGGTTTTCTGGAGGGGAGAAAAAGATATCCCCAATTTTTAAAAAAGATCCCCCCCCTGTACACTCGGTAAAAAACAAAACAAAACAAAAAACAATAGGAAAACTAGAGGGGCAAAGCCTCCTTGGCTCACTTGTGAGATGGGTCAAGGTCATTCAAAAAAGTATGTTTGTAAAGCTCTTATCACCAGCTACCCTGAAGTAAGGTGTCTCTTGTGTTCATAGTTCCTAAGAAAGCGGCAAATGGCAATATAACAGTTTTCCCAGGACAGCTTCTATGACCTTGACCTTTGGTCAAGGTGATTCAAATGAGATCTGTAAGTGAAGAGATTATCAGTGACTATGAATATGCCAAGTTTGATAGCTCTAGTTTTTGTAGTTTATCAGTGTACAAATGGTAATGTAAAATTTCACAAGAGACAGCTGTAATGACCTTGACCTTGAGTCATTCAAATGGGTATTTCTGCACAGGTCTTGTTGCTGTCTATCATTGTGCCTTGTTTGGTGCCTCTCCTGTTTGTTGTTTCCAAGAAAATGCTAACGTTAGCCTTTGCGAAACATGTTGAATGGCCTTGACCTTGATTCAAGGAAATTGAACACAAGTATGCCAGTACAGGTTTTGTCAATATCTATCATCATGAAAAGTTTGATGCCTCTATAGCTGGTACCCATACATTCTGAGAAAATGGCAATTTTAAATTTCCAGTGAGACAGCTTTGATGACCTTGACCTTCAGTCAAGGTCATTCAAAATGGCATTTCTTGAAAGGTCTTACTGCTGTTTATCAGCAAGCCAGGTTTGGTGCTTCTGCTTTTATTGTTTCTGAGAGAATGCCAATGTTAAGGTTTCGGAAGGTTTTCCGCAAAACAGCTTGCATGGCCTTGACCTTGACTCAAAGTCACTGAATACAGGTATGTCAGTAAAGGTGTTGTCAATGTCCATCATCATGCAAAATTTGATGTCTCTGGCTTTACTAGATTATGAGAAAATGCCAATGTAAAATTTCCAAACACACAGCTTTAGTGACCTTGACCTTGGGTCAAGTTCAATCACTATGGTATGTTTTGAAAGGTCTTATGGCTGTCTATCAGCAGGCCAATTTTGGTATCTCTACTCTTTGTAGATTCTGAGAAAAGGCCAATGTTGAGGTTTACTGCGGACACACAGACAGACAGACAGACTGACAGACAGACAGACAGACAGACAGACAGACAGACAGACAGACAGACAGACAGACAGACAGACAGACAGACAGACACACACACACACACACACACACACAGACGACGGAGGTTTATTATAATACATAGACGCGCATTACCGCTGTTGCCGGTTACGAAGAGTCGGGTGCTCTCCAGCGCCGGAGACGCGAACGGTCCACCTGAGGTGGGCTACGCATGCGATGGCGAGCAACGTGAGCGTTTCGACCGGCGAAGATGTTCGCGATAAAATTAAATCAATGAAAGTTCCTGAACTGAAAAAATATATGAAAGACAGGGGCGTGCGTTTAAGTGGCTACACAAAAGCGCAGCTTATCACTCTAGCCCTTGAAGCAGATCGGCAGTCGCTTCAACCGAGAGGTAGGCGGTGTAAAGGTCAAGTCGACCTGTGACTTGTGGCTTGCCACTAATTTTTATTCAAGCACTTTGGCTGTTTATCAGTGCGAACTGAACTTTTGCTTGGAAATGAAAGTCTTTCTTTCTTGATTTTTGGTTCCATAACGATTGTGTTCAAACAATGTAGGTACCGGGACAGAATTTGTCGCTTGTTCCCGACGAAATGGCGGCTGCACACGCTAGGCCACCGAGACGAGTCGGCGTTCTGCCTTCGAATCGCTTTTATCCACAAATTTCTTGAAACTTTTGAAGAAAAGGGCTCAAACTGAACGATCTCACCATTAGGTAAGACCGTCTCTGGGAATTTCTCCTGCTTATCTGATTTGCTCGAGCCATTTTGGCAGCCGATCGCAACGCAGTGGTAGTGCGGCATCGTGTGTGACTCGAGTAGCCCACATGCCGAGTCTATCAAGCCTTGTCTCGGTCCAAAATCGCGCACGTTCACGCATGTTCACGCGCTATAACGAGAATCGGCAACAAGGCCATTATATCACATGTGGCGGCGTGACACCTGACTGTCGGACTTTGCGCAAACGTATGTAATTTTGTTTAAGTTAGAAAACGTCATCGCTCGTTTTCCATTAATACTGTAAAGATCAGTTCTAATGCACAAAATTACGTTTAGGTTTTGTGTACAAAACGGTTTGCAACTGGCACAGTGGAAATTTATACATGTAGAACCAACCTTTGAGCCACCAGGTCTTGTTTTTGTTAGATTCAGGGGCAAACAACTCCTGAAAAACAGGAAGTGAGGTTGAACTTTGCACTTCCGACAAAGTTCTCAAGCTTGTTCTTCGCGTGACAGGCCTGACGCTTCGGCGATGTATTACTCGATTATAATAATTAAACGGTAAGTCAGTGAGCGTGTTCACATTTTGCTTCTGTTGTTCCAACGTTGTACAATAATGTTTTGGTGTGAGTTTTGAAAGGTTTTGTTTCCTAGGGAAATTTTATACACATGTAGAGGGGATCTGCAAGCAAACCACGGTATCTCAGTATCTTGTGGAAAACCCACAGCGCCTAATTTATAAGTTTTTGAAAGGGGGAACTAGTGCTTCCCCCCCCCCTTTTTTTTTAAAAGGAGAATCAGGAATAAGGTTTGTAAGCCAATCTTGCAAACCGTTTTAGAAGCTTTTGTTTTTGCCTTTCTTTTTTCCTCCCCTAACCCCCTAAAGTTTTAAACCTTTATACTGTTGCCTTCAACGTTTTCCGTGTTTAGGAGCTTCTTTCTTTGCGACTAGTGTTACTGTAAATTATAAGTCAAGCGTGTATTATGGCTGCAACAAGAAACTGACAGATGTGTTTGACGATCTGGCAATGAAAACACTAAATACAGCGTGGAAGTAATTTTAGAGAACAACATGGTCACAACCAATGGATGGGTGATAAGTTGGGACAGAAATTAGAATCAGGTTCTGAAAATGGTTTAAAATAATTACATGGTGAAAAAGTAGGTACACTGTATCAGTGTCAGACATTCATCTTCTCCCCACATGCTGCGTTTATCAATATGATTAGATTCTGCCTTTGTTGTATGCAGCATGCTTAAATGTCTATGAACTTTCAGATCTATATAATCCATGTTTGTGTGCCTCTGAGTGTGATAACCTCATTACATCTAGGGAGCCGTATCACAGCCTAAAATTGATAATGACTGAGGGTGAGAGAGACAGTGCCAAGGAGCTTGGTGCAGGGTTCATGATCAAACTCACAGATACTGTCATACTGATAATGTGTTATCAGAGTAAGCATGTCAAATATCAGTCTGCGCAGACATGCGCACATTATCTGACAACGCATGGCTGACAGTGATACTGTGATTGTGCCACCTGTGAAATCATCTGAGGTGCCCTTGAAATTTTGTTTGTTGGCTTCATATCTTGCAAGTATGCGCATACTGCCATATATGTCAGATTGTTGAAATTTACTTTTACATACATACATGTGTCACTGTCAGTCTGTGTGGGAAGTTTTGCTAGTTACCTGCTTTTTGTTATGTCTTGAGGATTTCACATTCTTTCCTTCAGACAGGACACCATTATTATGTATCATGTACATGTATACAATAATGGGGCCAGGCATGGTCTTTATGGTTTACACATTCTGACCAGTTACAAATTACGCCAAATATCTGTTCTGTTTGATTTTAATAATTGAAATTTTTATGGAGGAATTCATCCTTTAGGAAGCATTCAGCAGCTGTAAATGCAGAATGACTGTTACAACAGAATATAAAATAAAAATTTCAGTTGTTAAAATCAAACATAATATTTAGATACATTTAACATAATTGTACTACATGTTACGTGATGTAGTACAAATTGTAGCCTCAAGATTTTCACTATTGTTTTGGTTTTTAATTTTACTGTTTCAGGCCTTTTCTCATAATCAGCCTAATCATGTTTTCTTTATGGTGGTTTACCATTTTAATCTTTGTATACTTTCAGATTCTGCTGAAGTCATGGGCCAACACTGGTGAACTACTTTTGATCCTGTGATGATTATCTCACGTTTGAGAATAGCAACTGCTGTCAGTGAGGACCTTGTAGTTCAGGCCCAGACCTGGTCATCATTGTGATAGGGTCGTGTCAAATAACATCAGCATGTGGTGTATCTGACTGTGACTCATCTTCATTTTTAGTTTTATTGACAGTGTGACATGTATGTTTATCATCAGCTTTGTTTTGGGTTCGACAATTGATCCTTTAAGTGTAAGCAATGTCATCTGATGTGTTTGTATGAAACGTTGATTGTGACTGAATGAAACTCACCACTGTGTGAGAGTTTACTTCAATACTTGTGTCCAGTGGTGCTGCTGGAAGTTTGTCCATTTTCACTCTACTCTTCCCAACGAGCTGGTTCTGAACTATTGGTCGAGAACTTGGGGACAATTGTCTCGCTGACAGTTGTGTAAACAGACATCTAGCCTAGCTTGAAACAGAACGAAAATGTCAAAGGGAGTGGGTTTTCGCCCTCAACTGTTGCCACCACAGGGGCGCCAGTTACAACGCAGCCGTCGACCTCTCCTCACCTGTTTGACTGTGTGTGGGTGTATCGCGGTGCTGGTCTTTGTGTTGTTTGGACTTACTGCCTACAACATCTACAACAACCGTTTTAAGCGCAACCAGCATCACTATCATGCTGGTGACATGGTGTCGATGCTTCAGGCCAGCACAGATCTGTCAGCCACGTTCTGTGACGCTTATGAAGTGCAGCCGTTGAACAGGTTTGTGTGTGTCCAGTTTGTGTGTATTCTGTTATTCTGAGTACTGGGTGGTACTCTTCAGTCTGAGTCACTGAAATCCTGGTTGTTGTTGTTTTGTTTTGTTGTTATTTTAAACCCCTACCTGATAGAAATTGATTAATTTGTCAAACAGCAACAACCCCAGGGGTTGCTAATTTACATTTAGGTGCTAAGTGACGCCACCACATGTCTTGAAAAGTTCTGCTGAAATTCATTTTCACTGACCATTGGTGCTTCATCCCTTTAAGCTCCGAAGGGTACTGCCCCTCCATAGTACCCCAGCCTGAGTTTCGGTCCTCCCAAACATTCAGAGTTTCATCCATGTTCCTTAGGCAATGGTAACTCAAGGCATATTCATTAGGCAATAGTAAATCAACAGTGTATTCTTTCTTGTTACAAATCACAGTTCCTGTACCCTGCTTTAGTTAGTTTATTGTTGGCCACTGGCACTGGTAATATAGTTCTACTTCTGTTCCAATATTAGTGCCACTAATAGCTCTTTGCCGCCAGAACATATTCTGCGACATTGTTGCTGTGAAAGTTTGATAAGCTTGACATGTTCGCTTCACAAAAATAAAATATGGTGTTTGCCTTTTTTTGCTGCATTCAGAACGGACTTCTACTTGCTGCCCAGTCGAGCCGAGGTGGACCCAGTGTTCCGAAAGAACCGCAGCTTCAGTATCAACATGCGTCCAGGTCGGGGCCCCATGTACTTGTATCAAGTGCACCATCTTCTCATCGACACGTCGGTCAGTCTGAGAGCCTGTCGGGAGCTCCGGGACCCTGTGTCTGCATTGGAAGAAGTGCCTGCCGAATTCCTAATCATTACCGGCCATGATCACTTTGAGGTGAGAGGAATTGACCTTTAGTGGAAAATGTTTTTGACCGATGCTTTACTACGTGACATAAACTGTACCAGTTCAGTTTAGTTTCAGTTTTATTTATTTATTTCCACTAATTCCAGAAACCCCTATCAGTAACAAAACTGGGTACTGCTTTGCATTACACTTTGCTGCCTCTGGGTTCAAGCTAGCCTTCTCTTGTTCGGTGTTGTCGCGGGTTTTGTTATGTTTGGTGATTGTGTGTGTTGTGTCCATAGCACACACTTACCAGTCTTACAATTTTATGTTATTAACCACATAGTGTTACTGCATGAAAAATGTCTGTGATAGATAGTAAGTAAGCTGTGACTTAATTTGTGTGTTTCAGGAATGGAAGAAGCATTTCAACAACAAACATGTTCTCCACAGAGTCAGCATTCCCAAAAACGCCTCATGTGATAATGCCAGGTCTTCACTGCCACACTTCAACTTCACTGTCAAGCATTCCAGCGATTACCACTTTCTGCTCGTCCAGCACCGTCACAAAACTCACCACCGATTTATATTGCCAGGGGACATTAATCTCTCAGGGAACATCAGCTCTACTCGCTATAACCTAAGCAGCGCCATCAGTGTATGCAACGCATCTCAGCGGTCTTGCCGATTTCCCATCAGCTGGGGCAGCAAGAAGGATGTTGTGGCTTGTGTGCTGGGTAATGGAGATTCGGAAGATACCAGTGTCTCCTTTGTAACGGACTGCGTGGAACGCATGGCATTCTGGGTACCTGTGTTTGGAGCGCTGCCTGTGTTGATTGTGTGTCTGACCTCGCTTGGCTGTTCCTATGTTCTTGTCATCAACCGTAGCGTGGAGTCACGGTACCGTCGACTTCCGAACTCTGGGTCCAACTCTCATGCTTCTTACGGAGCCATCAGTCAAGATGAGCCGGCCCTGCCCAGTGCTGCTGCTTCTACTGCTGTCATGTCAGACGAGGAGGATGGGTGTGCTTCCATTCAGGACGAATGAGTTGGAAAATGGTGAGGACGTCTGATTCTGTTCCGGGTGGGTGACTTGGAAAATGATGTCGGACGAGGAAGATGGGTGCACAAGTTTCCATTCAGGATGAATGAATCGGGAAATGATGGGGATGGGTGCTTCTGTTCCAGATGAGCGACTTGGAAAATGAGGAGGACACCCTCTGTTCCAGATGAGTAACTTGGAAAACAATGTCGGATGAGGAAGATGGGTGTGCTTCCATTCAGGATGAATGAATTGGAAAATGATGGGGGGGGGGGGGATGCTTCTGTTCTAGATGAGCGACTTGGAAACTGATGACTCCTGCTTCTGTTCCAAATGAGTGACATGGAAAATGATACACATACATGTGCTTCCATTCCATCTGAGTGAGTTGAAAGATGATGAGTTTCCATTCAGGGTGAATGGTTTTATAAATGACACACATATAATTTCCATTCTTGTCGAATGACTTGGTTATTGATGAGTCGTGTGGTGAGTGACACAGGAAATGGCAAAGATTGTGTGATTATCCACTCAGTGTGTGGAGTCTGTAAGGTGATAAACACAGGTATATATACATTTGTGTTCAGAATGAAAGTGTTTTGGATAAATGACTTGGAAAAAGATGGATGAAGCTGTTGACGATCTGTTTATATTTGTACTGCATGTAACAGCGCTGAGCTTTAACGCTTGCCAACTCGCCAATGGCCCCTAAAAATGGTGTCTGGCGAACTCGATTTACGGTACTATTCGCCTGGCTGGCGACCTGAAAATTACTGCCAGTGGTAGAGATTCCTTGCCTGTACATGGACTCTTGACACACGCTGTAATCGGCACAAATTTGTTTAAACTTGATTCGATCAAAAACCATGAGCAGCCGGTCAGTTGGACACAGAGATTGTTGCCAGAAGGAGAGTGCACAAAAATGAAACAGTGTTGTTGTTGAAAGTTTTCTTGTTTATTAGCTGCAATAGTTATAAAATACAATTTAAAATGGGACCGCATTTTCAATCAAAGTGTCTGGCAACCTGAAAAATTTTCTGGCAACCTCAACTTCCCAGGTTAGGAGCCCAGCTGGCTCCTTAGCCTTGCTTGCTAAATCTCAGCCCTGTGTAACAGGCACAAAGTGCATTGCACAACTGCACATATTTTGTTTTGGAGAGTATGTAAGTGTTTGGAATTATTTGGATCATTCTGTTCGGCAGAAAGGAGTTATTTCCTTATACATGTTGATTGTTTTACATGTAATGATGTATGCTCTTCTCTCTCCATCATAAGTGATGCGGCGGTTGAGCACCCGAGGGTCCCGCATCCTTGCTTTAGGCTATGGACGTGTGTTGGGGGTCCCTCCCCTAGACCGACTGCCTGACAGGACTGAGGAGCTTAGTCTGTCTCTGGTCTAAGTTAGCCTGGCTTCTGCCGTTTTACCTGTCCAGCTTGGGTGGCCCTACCAGGAGCTTTACGCTTCCAGTGACATAGCTCTCGGGCCTGTCGAGGCACACAAGCCCTCGCACCATGACAAAGGGTGGACCTTTTATGGGCAGAAGGATATGATCTTTCTTGTAATGAGCAGTTTGTTAATTACTTGTAAAGCCTGAGATTTTTTTTCCTTTTTTTTTTTTTGGAAGACTGAAAATTTTTGTGTTTTAAAATGGCCTGGTTTTAGTAGAAACTGCATAATTGGAATTGAACAATTCAGACCACACTTTGAAATGGTGCTGTCGTAGTTAAAGATCATGCGTTCATATTTCATTCTCTGTATACTGTCTCATTTTCTATTCCATGATCTTGCATGGGAAATCACAGTGTGAGGGGGAAAGCTAAAAGTATCAACCTTCAGTTTTAAGTATTGGAAAGCTAAAAGTATCAACCTTCAGTTTTAAGTATTATCCAGAAATATTCACGTTGTTGTTTGTGCAAAAATCAAGCTCAGTCATCCTTTTTGGCTGCTTGAAGAAGACTTTCAGGAAAAAGAGACAAGTTCATCTGACAAGTCTAGTTTAGTGTCATTTTGCCAATGGCTGGAACACGCAGGGCATTCCAAGATACAAAACTATACTAATGAAGAAGGTAGACTAGTGTATCTAAGTTAGTAAGTATGTCTGAACAAAGGGTTTTTGAGTGCTTGTTGGTGCTTTGTGTACAGGGTGACTGAAGAGTGGGTGTTCAATCTGTTGCCATTACTGGTGCCATTGCAAACAGACATTGGCAGGATTTCTGATTTTTGTCATTGGTGCTGGCCGCTTCTATACAGTTTAACCCTTCATGTCCAACTAATGGTACGTTCATTGTTGACTGCCATAAAGCCTATTATATGTTGGTTGGATTTGTGTATGCCAACAGAAGTTTATTTATGTCTATTTTCTGGAGCATATTTTCAAAAGGAGCACATTTTCAAATTTTAACTTAAACTTAAGAAAATTTGTTTTTTAATAATTCTTGCAAAAACTCTGCGTCTTGATTGCGTTTGCTATTGAACGGACGTAAATTACAAAACTTGATATGTCTGGGTTACAGGGAAATGGTACTTGTTGGAATTTTAATTTGTTTACCTTTCTGTCGCCATGAACTTGCATTTGGATGTACTTTGGTGTGCGTTATACCAGTTTCCGTAACATTTTAACTACTTGTATTTTGGAACGAATGTCGGGTTTAATTTTAGAAAAGATTTTTCTTTCACCCTTTTTCGTACTGTACTGTAGTGATGAACATCATTTTTCATGTTGCCCTTTTCTTCTTGAAGTGTAATGGAACAACTTTTTTTGACTCTTGAAGTTTTATCCACACTTTCTTACATTGTTCTTTTGTTGTGCTGAAATAAGACTAGATCATGTTTCCAGTTTCAAAATAAATTGATTCAGTATCTTGAAAGAAATAAATGTGTTTCCTTTTTCAAAAACAACAACAAACTGTCAATGACATGACCGACTCCATTCCATATCCACTTTGAAATGTTCACAGCCACTGGAAAAAAACAAACAACACTCAGGCTGAGCAACCTACAGTGCCGCTATTCGATTATTGTACAGAAACTTTGGAACTGGCAGAAACAAAAACAACAAACAACAAGGAGGAACGGCCCCGTCCTACAAAGTTGTTTCTCCAAATTTCATGTTATTTTGTCTGTTTTGTTGTTATTGTTGCCGGTTCTCCCCTCTCCAAGTTCTACCAATGACACTAGATCCTCTACGACCTCGACCGATTAGTCACGTGACTGGGGGTGGGGCCGGGTGGGGGGAGAGAGAGAGACAGACAGACAGACAGAGAGACACAGAGAGAGAGAGAGAGAGAGAGAGAGTGGGTGGGTGGGTGTTTAGGAGTTTAACGTCCTTTTCCACCACGTAAGGGTGCTTTCTAAGACGGGGCAACGAGAGAAAGGCCAGCACAAACATTTGGCCCCAGCCGGGATTCGAACTCTCGACCCGAGCATTGAAAGTCCAACGCTCTACCATTCGGCCACCCTGGCTCCCCAGAGAGAGAGAGAGAGGTCAGTTCCGTGAACTAAACATTTGACGTCAACCTCAGGAAGGTCGTCATACACAGACAGAGAGATGACGTCAATTCCGCGAACTAAACATTTTCACGTCAGCCTCTAGCACTGCTATCGTCTGAGGAAGCTTGTTTATGTCTTGTGATTTCCCTGTTGGCTTTGTGGCTTCCCCGATTGAATTATTTTTCACATGAAATCTGGAAGCTCTAGAGGGCTGGTTAAATGTCGGAGGCAGTGACGATACTTGCTTATTTTGTCTGTGAACTAAGCGTTTGACGTGAGCTTGACACTGGTGGTATGACAGATGATGCTTGTGCATGTCTTGTGATTTCCCTGTTGCTTTTGTGACTTCCCTGGCTGAACTAATTTTTACATAAAATCTGGAAGATCTAGAGGGCTGGTGAAACATGGACTAGAATACCTTGGATTGTACTTATGAAATCGAAAATTTGGAACTCTTTTGACCGGTGCTTCTCGCAGAAACTTGAAAAAGTTATGTTTATCTAAAAGTTCAGTTATTCTAAATGCTAAAGATATAATAGTGCAGTAGTTCCTGTCATATGTGCAGTTGTCACACTAGACAAAAACGCCGGGATGATAAGTAATTTGCAGTAGTCTTTTCATAGATATTTGATCTTATGTGCAAACCACCCCTACCTCGGAAATATTTTTTTTACACAAAACCAGTCAGAGCTACAGAGCTGTAGCACTAATCAATGCAGTGTGATTGGGTGAACTTCCAAAGTCTAGAAAATGAAGGAATTTGAACAACTTTTTCGAAAAAATTCGTAACATGACCGATTTTTTAAAATTGGCGATAACTCTTCTGAAAATGCGGCAGGCTAAAAATCGTGAAAGGTAGCTCTGGAGAAGGTGATTTCCCATTTTATCTCAAAGTAAAAAGGCCTCCATCGAGGTGGTTTAGGAGATAGCCATCATTACATCCGTCCACACACACACACACACACACACGTCATTCCCGCCAAAAAGAACGCAGCAGCAAAGTGTGCACGTAAGGCGTCTATGACGCAGATTTCGTTACGTCACTGTGTGCGTGAAAGTAAGTATTGTTTGGAGAAACGTCACAGTCTTGTTTTGTATCACTGAAACTTGCTGCTGCGCGTAGCAAAATCTGCCCCGTCTCATAAAGTTGTTTCTCTATAGAGAAACAACTTAAAAAAGCAAGACCAACCAGGGTAATTGTAAAGAATAGTATACGAAAATAATTGGAGCTAATTGCACGCACTTTGACGGGTGTTTTCGGTTCTGCTCGATGCAAAGAGACGTAAGACACCCTTACGTACTCATGAACTTTGATCACTCCTTCCCCACAAACATGCACAAAATGTCCCTGAATGACTGGCGACCACGGCCCGAGCAGTCATCTGCACGCCATTTTGGTTGGTGATCACGTAGGTGAAAACGGCCGTGGTCGCCAGTTATTCAAAGATAGGGCCTATGTTGTGCATGTTTGTGGGGAAGGAGTGGTCAAAGTGAGTACGTAAGGGTGTCTTACGTCTCTGCATCGAGCAGAACCGAAAACACCCGTCAAAGTGCGTGCAAGCAGCTCCAATTATTTTCGTATACTATTCTTTACAATTACCCAAGACCAGGAGAAAGAGAAAAAACAGCCACCAGCTACTGAACATCGAAACAACAAACAACACGATGATTAAACTCAAACATCGATCGCCCGAATGTAAGGCGGCGCCTCCAGGGTCGTCTTTGTTTACATCTCGCGCGGTCTCGCACGAGAATTCGGTAACCAAGATGGCTGAACAAATGTCGTCAGCTGTAGGAAATTTTTTTGTTTCCTCTGGCTAATCACGTACCAGTAGATGTCAGCTTACTTTCGCGAAGTAAATACATGTAGATGGGCTGTACTCAGAAGAAACAAAAAAGGAGGACTGAGTTTGGAAACAATCGTTCAGTAAATTTAAACCGTTGACGTTTCAGTCACGAAAAAGAAACTAGAAGCAGAGCCCATCTTTGGAGTCTGACTTCCTTTGCATTAGATATATGCTACCAGGGGTGTGCAGTGAACAATTAGATTTCATTATTAGCTGACATGACAGGACGGGGAAAAACAAACACAAAAACTGATCCATCGTGTTCCGTAACGGACTGAAACTTCCGGTATGAACGCGGGTTTTTCTCAGTTGGCGGGAAAACAGATTCCTTTTGTGATCAGGAGAACTTTGCAGACGACAATGCCGGGATCAGTGGCAGAACGAGGCGCTTTCATCGTGTTTGAGGGGTGTGACAAGAGCGGGAAGTCCACACAGTGCAGTCAGCTCGTGCAGAGACTCAACGATGCTGGTGTGAAAGCCGAGTTGCTAAAATTCCCAGGTACGGAACCCCCTCCCTTTCTATGTGTCTCAGTCTTAAACCCCAAATCATATTATGGATTATAGTGATAAAATGGGAACAACTTACAATCATGTTTAAACTTTGTCAATGCACTCTGTCCAAAGAAGAAAACGGTGAAAACAAAAAAAATTCTCTGGTGAGGCTAATGGGTGGAATCGGAGGGCTCGGAAGCTGGGGCATTTTTTTCGGTCCTACTAATTACCGAAAACGACTGAAAACAACCGAAAACAACTCTTAATACGAGTAGAACGCGGTTAAAACATAGAAATAACAACACACAAACATAATAACAATACACAAACATGATTTAAGGTGAAAAAGAGGCCTTAAAAAAGCTAAAAAGAAAAAAGGTGACATTGCAGAAAATAACCAGTCCAGACCAGACAGAGTCGCTTCCCTTGGGAGACACGTTCATTTCGTCCTGTTCTCTTGGAGTGAATAAGTACTTTTTTTCCTTTTAACTTGTTTAAGGCCTCTTTTTTCACCTTTAATCATGGTTATGTGTTGTTATTTCTATGTTTTAACTGCATTCTACCCGTATTAAGAGTTGTTTTCAGTCGTTTTCGGTTGTTTTCGGTAATTAGTAGGACCCCATTTTTTTTTGCATGATGATGGAGATCTATGAGGATGATGGTAAGATGATGCTATAGAGGTCCGTGTGGTTTGGGACTGCGGGACAGGGCCGCATTCCACGCTTCCTGTCATAAATATCCCGGCATTAAGTTGATTAACCAGGCCGTGGAACTACGGCACCTGCAGTGCCAGCCGTGTAATCAATTTATCATAAGACATGTCATACCAAGGGACATTGTTGTTGACTCACTTGTTCTGTTCATAACTTGTTCACGTTTGAACACACCTACTGAAAATGTAGACCTGTAAATTTCTTTTCACCTGTCGTTGAGCTACGGTATGTTTCAATGCAGATCGAACAACCACCATTGGCAAGATGATCAACAGTTACCTACAGCAGTCCTGCCAGATAGAAGACCATGCCATCCACTTGCTCTTTACCGCAAACCGGTGGGAAGCTATGTGAGGGCACATTGTGTTGTAACACTTAACTGAAATAAAGATCATGGTAATGGGGCGTTAAACGTTACAAGGTCATGGGGGGGGGGGGGGGTTAATAAAATATGAACCCAAGACTGCCTTCTGCAATGCAACCTTGTTTTAATCTCAGGATAACTAGTAACTAGCAGGTTCGTCTATTGTGCTGAGATTAGTGTGTGTAGTAGTAGTACAGGCGGTTTTTTTTGTTTTTTTTTCCCCACATCAGGCACATGATCTGTCTGTCTTTACAGGCCACGCATGACGGAGTTACTTCAGTCAGGCGTTACACTGGTCGTTGATCGCTACTCTTTTTCTGGTGTTGCCTATTCAGCTGCCAAACCAGTGAGTGCTCAGGATGTTACGACTCTCAGCCATATTCCATGAAAATCAATGATTTATGGAGTAAAAGGTTATTGGCCACCTTGTTTGCCATAGTTGCGGGTGGAAGTGAGCTGTACAAGTGAAATTTGTGGGAGTGGTAATGGACACTCAAAGTCAAAACCAGCTCAAAACTTGGACACATGTTTACAGCATCTAAGATCACTAGAACAGAACTCGATGCACTATACCACAGTCGTGCCACTAAAAAAGCTACTTCAGTAGTTTAATATGATCCGTCCCTCCTGGCTCACATCTTATTTGAAGTTCTGCCTTCACAAGCACGGTGTATAGCGATAAAGACCAGTAAAACAGTAAGGTTCATAAACAGTTTATATCCTACAGAGCTCTGTGAAGTGTGCCTTCTCACCTTCACCCCTTCCAGCTGATATGTGATGACATGATGTGTTGTATTTAATTACTTTATTAGTCTGGGTCTTTTTTTTGGTACTTAGTGTCGTAGCGTTTTAGTTGGTAAGGTTTAATGTGATTTTGTTAGTGCGAATGACTGTAACATAAGTTAGCAAGTAACAGCATGCATACATGTATCACTATCAGGGATGGATTTACTCAAAAATGCCAATGAGACATTGTCTCCTTGACCCGTCATTTTTATGAGACATTTTCATTGTCTTTGAGACAATCAAGTTCACCCGCATCACTCTGTCACATGTCTGTGCCAAGAGCCTGTTCCTACTAGGCTAAGTGCAGTGACGTTCAGGTTCAGGTGAACGGAAAAGGACCTCTCGATCGCAGAACTGAGAAAACTAACGCACCAATATTTTTTGCAACTCTTTCGAGCGAGAGTTCCTGGCAGCGCGCGAGGTGAGCGGGATAAGTAAGCCTCATCACTAAAATTAGATTAGTGTAACAGACTCTATGACTGACACGGACAGCGCATCTCTGCTTCGTGTTGTCAAAGGCGCTTGTGATGTCATTTTCGTGCGACATATGACGCATTTTGCGAAATTTCTATGCAACATTTTATCAAAATATGAGACATAGTCGCACGGCGCGCGAGAAAATCGATCCCTGATGTATGTGTGATTGCAAAGCAAGTCTTTTAAACCGCAACGCAACAAATTCCTAATGTTTATATGGCAATAAAATTACATGTATGTTATGTTGCGGTGTTTGTTTTCACACTTTCACAGACTTGGGGTGATGGAGGGGAAAACATAAAGCAGGGCTAAAAAGAGTTTTAAAAAATTAAGATAACTATTGAAATGAAGATTGAGAACACCTGATTTTGAGCCCTCTCACTCAGTGTCAAGGAACTTCGCAAGTCGTGTACATCTACCAGTACATTTGTACAACATGATTGGTCTGTCTTAATTTTTCGACTTTTTTCTTTAGGATTTCAGCGTTGAATGGTGTCAGCAGCCAGAGCGGGGTCTGTTGCGTCCAGATCATGTGTTCTACCTGACCTTGAGCCCGGAGGTGGCAGCCCAGCGAGGCGACTACGGCACTGAGCGATACGAAAAGAAGGAAATCCAGGCAAAGGCAGCAGCCAATTTTGACCTTCTCAAGGATGAAACGTGGACTGTAAGTAACACTAGCAGTGTTACACACGGGTATTATGCAGTACTTATCGTTTTGTTGTTTTTCTTCTTTACAGCACAGGTATAATACATGTACATTTATACAAATAAATTACACATGGGAGCTGAGGGCAAAGTGCTTGTCCTCTCACAACAGTAAGACGTACACCAAAAAATGTTGGAAACAGCTCAGGGAAAGTAGAGTGTTATTCTGAGCTGTTTTAGAAAATCTGAGTTATGCCAATAATCCTTATGCCATTGGACATATTTTAAATTTGAAAGTGTGCTGACTTAGATTAAAAAAAACCACCAAATCTCATTTTGTGTTTGTGTAGGTGATAAACGCTGACAAGACCAAGGAGGACCTCTCCACAGAGATCTTCGAGCACGCCATGAAGGTCGTCGACAGCTCTAAACAAGCGGAACTAGCTCAGCTGTGGCTGAAATGAATCTTGGGACATTCCTGCCCACTTTTTTTTTTTTCCTTTTTAAATTTTGTTCTTGATCAGGTACAATTTTTAAAATACATACATACATACATACATACATACATACATACATATGTGCCAATGTGCTTACATGCAAATTCGTGCGGGTACAAGCTGGAACCTGCATTTCCCACATTTTTTACTTAATTGCTGTTTTTGCAGCAATTTTGTTTCTTTGCCTTTTGATTCGGCAAGAATGAAACAACCAATTTTGTACAAAATATTCTGTGATCTCATGAAATAAATAATTTAAGGCAATTGTTGTGGCTTGCATTTTTGGCTCCCTTGTGTAACAATGGGAGTCTATGTAATAGCCCTCCGTCGTCTGTCTGTCTGTCTGTCTGTGTGTGTGTGTGTGTGTGTGTCCAGAAAACTTTAACGTTGTCGTTTTCTCAGAAACTACAAACAGCAGAGACACCAAACTTGGCATGCTGATAGACAACCATAAGACCTTTCAAAACATATCATTTTGAATGACCTTGACTCAAGGTCAAGGTCACTAACGCTGTCTGTTTGAAAATTTTACATTGGCATTTTCACGGAATCTACAAAGACCAGAGGTTTGAAACTTTGCATGATGATAGACATTGATCAGAACTTTACAGATATACATGTATGCAATGGCCTTGTGTCAAGGTCAAGGCCATACAAGCTATTTTTGTGAAACCTTAACATTGGCATTTTCTCAGAAATAACAAACAGCAGAGGCGCCAAACTTGGCGTGCTGATAGACAGTGATAAGACCTATGCACTCATACCATTTTAATTGACCTTGACCCAAGGTCAAGGTCATTAAAGCAGTCTGTTTGGAAATTTTTACATTTGCATTTTTTTCGGAATGTAGAAGAACCAGAAGTATCAAACTTTGCATGATGATAGACATTGGCAACACCTTCACTGACATACCTGTGTTCAATGACTTTTAGTCAAGGTCAAGGCCATGCAAGCTGTTTTGGGGCGGCTTTAACCTTGGCATTTTCTCTGAAACAACAAACAGTTGAGGCACCAAATAGAGCATGATGATAGACTGCAATGAGACCAACCTTTTTGAATGACCTTGACTGAAGGTCAAGGTCATTAACGCTGTCTGTTGTGAATTTTAACATTACCGTTTTCGGAGGAACGACAAATACTAGAGGCGTCAAACTTAGCATAATAATAGACATTGATGTGAGCTCATTTTAATGACCTTGACCCAAGGTCAAGGCCATGCAAACTGTTTGGGGGGAAAATTGTAATATTGCCAGGAACTTGGAACGCCAGAGACACTTTACTTGCCGTGATGATAGTGATAAGAGCTTTACAAACATACACTTGTGAATGACCTTGACCCTTGTCACAAGGGAGCCATGGGGGCTTTTGCCTCTCTAGTTTAAAAGCTGTTTTGTGTCAGATGATATGTCTTGAACGCACATTAACGATAAGAAGTGTATTTGCAGGAGAATAGTACATGTACAGTCTTTGCATTTTGAGGTACACAGGTCAATTTAAAAAAAAAGAAGAAGAAAAAAAAGAGGGAAAACAGTTTGTTTTTTTAGCAGAACAGAGTGCAACAAAATTACATCTAGTTCCTGTTTTGACCAGTGGCTCATACAATGCTCCAGGTGCGCACAGGGCAAATGGGTTCAAAATACCATGGGATCAGCTTGATATAGGATATTTTTTGTTGATAAAAAGAATAAAAAAGATAAAAACAAAAGCAAACCGGGCAGTGATTTAAAAAGGGTAGTGAAAACATCTCAAGGGCTCTCCATATTGTGAAAATTTGTTGGTGACGGTCACTTTGCATGCGTAGTGAAGCCATACTGCTCCGCTGATGGACTTTAAAGAGTACATTGCAGTGCCATGTCATAAAGCCTCTATCAACTGGGGTATTGGAAAATTGGCATTCACATTCAAGTGTGGATAAATAAAATTAACATGACAAACCACAAAACAAAACAGTAAACAAAACCACAACTAAGAGCCAACCGCACAAAACAAACAACAACAAAAAAACAACCCAAAAATACGTTGCCATATCACATTTACATACTGGAAGTGCAGGTCTCGTCTTTGGCAGAGCGAATCGTTTGGTTTTAGTCCACACACCGTTATGGTCGGCCAATCGGACAGGAGTTTGGGAAACGATACCTCTGAGCCATCGTGGTAAACGTTCTCTCGTAGAGTCGTCTGCCCCTGGCTCGCCATGTTGGATTCTCTCGTGGAAACCGTATACAAAGCCGAAGGCGTGCAAAGATGAAACTGAAACGCTTCTTGCTGCGCTACTACCCACCAGGTAAGGACGTATGAACATCAGATGGTTTCAGGCGTGTTAGTAAGAAGCTTTCTTCATACAACAGCTCGGTTTCTAGTCAATTTTTTGGTCGGGAATTCATTGTGGTCTCCACAGGCTTCCAAAGCGTCATGATATTAGCGTCAGCATTTTGCTGCCTGTGCTTTTTCTGTGTTGAGGTTCGCATCATACAATTTCTTTGCTCGGAAATCATTCTATGCAAGGTAAAACTGTCAAAAATATAAATGCTTGAACGTGTGACTGTGAGGTTGCTCAGTCATGTTTGGATTGCGATGTCGAATGACCGTGTCTTGTGGAATGCCACCAAGTCCATGCCAATTCCTTCAGGTTTCTGCACGTCTTGTGGTGATTTCGGATGCACTTGTTATTCTTCAATTTCAGGTATCATCTTGGAGTACGAACAAGGAGGGCTTCTAAAAACAAAATCTATTGATCTCCTTGACCTGAAACCAGAGTAAGACTTCCTCTCACTCTGTCTCTCTCGCTCACACACACACACACACACACACACACACACACACATCCAGGTGGGTTAAACTATGCTGAAGATCAACTTTTGTGCACATGTATACAAATATATTGTGATCACGAGTGACAGACTGAGATTTGAAAGAGCAAATAAATAAATAATGCTCCTTTATTTTCTTCCCCTTTCTCGATCCCTCCCCCCCCCCCCACATTCCCCCCCCCCCCCCCCACATCCCCCCCCCCCTCCCGTTCATTCTGACTCTGTTTGGTCTTTGTCTACCACTCCAAAACATCAAGATGAAAAGGTGATCGTCATGTTAATACTGTATCTTATTTCAGAACTGATGTTGATGCTGTGGTGGATGAGATCGCGAGAAAGGAGCAGCTTATCACTGCCTCCAAAATGGACCAAGTCCGCAAACTTGTTATCCGTATCCTTCAATAGTTGTGTGATTTATTTGTGTCATATGATTGATTCTTTGTACGTATCCTGGCCACTGGTGGTTTAGGGAAGATAAACAGGCCCACGTAAGTTTTAACCTTCTTCTGTTTTGGCAGTGGGGTAACGTTAATGAAGTTTATTTTAATGACAGGAAAGAACCCCTACTCATGTATCTGAGCCATTTTGTTCCCATTATCTGCTTGTTGATGTTCCTTGACATATGACCAGGGCTCCAAGAAAAATTGGCTCAGCGAGATGATCATCATTTCTACCTTTTCAAGGTAATCCTTTCTGTTGTTACTTTGCTGACTCAGACTCAGATCACTTATTGCATAGGCATTATTGATTATTGCCCTTTGCAGGGGGGGGGGGGGGGGCATTACAAAGCCATGCAGAAATATCAAACAAATGACATGGTGCAAGAAGCTTTTGTTGCTTAACTCCAGCAGTGTCTGCTTATGTGTACATTTAGTCACCTGATGTCACTGCACCTGCCAAATTGGATGTTAGAGTGTGTAAAAATAGTGTGTGTGTGTGTGTGTGTGTGTGTGTGTGTGTGTGTGTGTGTGTGTGTGTGTGTGTTCAGCGCAGTGAGTCCTTTGCATTTGGAGAGCAGCGCTCTATAAAAACTATGTATTATTAATATTTAACAAGGATGCCAAGCCACGGAAAGTATGTTAAGACTGCAATGTCGGAGTCCGCGAAAAAAACACAATAATTATGTGTTAAAACGTGTTTTATAACAGAGACAACACAACAGGTGTCTAATCGACAGCTGCATGTGTGGTACACTTTTGTTCAGGATTTGTTCTAAGGTCAGCCTAGGAAATTTCTCATAGACCCACAATAGTATGCAGAATGGTCAGTCGTCGTCGTCGTTGCTTTGCAGTGACATGGTGTGATTGTTCTGTGTAGGTACTAAGTACATTATAGTATACACAAATATCTTTAGCTGTAATCTTGTCTTACACAGTCCAAGTTCCCCTGCCTGGACTTCAGGTGCAGTTTTATGGAACTACATGTATTGTCAGGAGATTGATGCATTGCTTGTACTTGTTGTTTTGACAGGTATTGCGAGCCCACATTCTGCCTTTGACCAATGTTTGCTTCAACAAATCAGGCTCAAAGTAAGTGAATCTGTCTTCCGTACTATGTGTGTCTTTGTGAAACTTTTTGCACTCTGGCTATGTAAAGATCTGTTGCTTGCTGTGGTATAAACTGGCAGTTGAGTGTTTACCCTCATGTTGTGGTTGAAAAACTACACACACTTTTATATAAATACTTATTCAGTTCTTGTAAAATGTTGAGCTAAAGATATGTGGTCACTCATGATGTGTATGATGTATAGGTCATTGAGGTAATTTTTTTTTTTTTTAATCCAAGTGACTGGTTTAAGGTTTAGTCACTGTTGGTTTTTCACAGCTTTATAGAGCAGTATTTCTTTTGTTTATCTTGCTGTGGTTTGCGTTTGGCTTGTCAACAGTTTTATCACAGGAAGTTACGACCGAACGTGTAAAATTTGGGACACAGCGTCTGGGGAAGAACTGCATACGCTTGAAGGACATCGGAATGTTGTCTACGCCATTGCCTTCAACAATCCGTTTGGGTAGGTACCACCTTTACCTCCGCTGCCATCAGTTTCTTTTTTGGATGAATGGAAAATTCCTGCTGAAGTTTTGTGCTAAGGTGTTTGGTTATCTTGGATGAGACAGTTCTGAGGGCAAAAGTTTTTATTTCATTTCCATAGTAAGATGACCACTCCTTTGGTGCACACCTCAGACTAGATGTTTAGCCTAGTTTAATAAAATAAGTCGCATTTCTAAAGCACAATTCTTCGCAGACAACTCGTTGCGCGTTGACATATCACTCAAGTTCATCTCATATAGATCTATTACATCTTGCTATTGTACATTGGCTGTTTCAGAGACAAGGTCGCCACAGGGTCGTTTGACAAGACATGCAAACTGTGGAGCACAGAAACTGGAAAATGTTTCCATACATTCCGTGGTCACACTGCTGAAATTGTAAGCTGTTGTTTCGGTGTATGTCTGCATGTGCTTATAATAATTCCAGGGATGGATTTACTCAAAAATGCCAATGAGACATTGTCTCCTTGACCAGTCATTTTTATGAGACATTTTCGTTTTCTATGAGACAATCGAGTTCACCTGCATCACTCTGTCACATGTCTGTGCCAATAGCCTGTTCGTAAGTGCAGTGACGTTCAGGAACGGAAAAGGACCTCTCGATCACAGAACTGAGAAAATAACGCGCCAATATTTTTTGCAACTCTTTCGAGCAAGAGTTCCTGGCAGCGCGCGCGGCGAGCGGGATAAGTAAGCCTCATCACTAAAATTAGGTTAGTGTACCAGACTCTATGACTGACACGGACAGCGCATCTCTGCTTCGCAGTGTCAAGTGCGCTTGTGATGTCATGTTCGTGCGACATATGACGCATTTTGCAAAATTTCTATGCGACATTTAATCAAAATATGAGACATAGTCGCACGGCGCGCGAGAAAATCGATCCCTGTAATTCTGTTGATAACGATGTGGATTATATGGGCGCTTTGCACGGCTGGTTGGCAGACAGAAATATGAACTGAAGCGTACACTCTTGCAAGTCCTGTGCATTCTGTCATAAAGCGGACATCAACCGATTGCAGTCATGTTGTGCTCAGCTATTCAGTCATCATCAATCTGTTTCTTCACAGATCTACAAAGGCTTATTGTGTGTATTCTTGTGAGATATTGTCTTGATCAGATCAGGTTTAAATCTCTGTTGTTGTTTTTTCCTGTAGGTGTGTTTGAGTTTCAATCCCCAGAGCACGCTGATTGCAACAGGTAGCATGGACACAACCTGTCGACTGTGGGACGTGGAGAAAGGTGTAGAAGTCTCAAGTCTGGTGGTGAGCTCTTACTTTTTTTTCTTTTTTTTTTTATTGTGTGTGTGTGTGTTTTTTTTTTTGTGTGTGTTTTTTTTACAGATTGACACAGCAAACATTACATACATGCTCACAGACAGAAGTACATCGCAATACATTCTCCCCACCACCCTCCCCCCATACTCACACATATACACACACACACACAAAATCCAAGAACACACAAACAAGAGTAAACAAAGAAAGAAACCCACACACATAATCTAAACTAAATGAGTAGATAAGTAAGTGAATACTTTTCTTTTAATACAGGTACAGTAACTTGAGTGTTGCATTTTACTTAATAATTTTATTACACAGAAAAATACACTTTTCACATACTAGCTCAGACGGTAATGTTCTGTAAGAAATACGCTCGGAACACGAGACTAAAATGCATATATAAAGAATATGTATAATTATGAGAATGATGAAGTTCACTTGACTTACATGTGTGTGCCTATAATGCAAGAGAAAAGTGCATTCATACTTACATGGAAAAACAAGAGACGGTTTCTTACTGTTGAGGAAATTTGCTAATTATGTGAATCAGCGACTATAAAATTTATTTTATTTGTGTGTTAAATTTGTTGTGTTTCAGGGTCACTCGGCGGAGATAATAGCGCTGTCTTTCAGTTCATCAGGTTCTGAACTGATCACGGGATCTTTTGATCACACAGTGGCTGTGTGGGATGTACGCAGTGGCCAGTGAGTAATTCACATCATTTATCACATGGGTTACTTGCATGCGCCCGATAAAGGGGAACCATGTTCTTAGATGTAAAAAGTTGTGAATATTGTGCTGTCAGCGGTTACTTCAGGGTTCAGGCACCCCTTACTGATACTACGCCCTCGGTAAAAATGCATGAATTAACTCTTTGACATCGCGAGCTTGGCCAGTGACCTACTTCCCTGCTGACGCGCATGCAGCTGCTGGCCGTTTAGGATGACGCGAATCGGTTCGCGGCTCGGTGCCTACGGCTGTTGAGAGTGACGCGAGCCGGTTCACGTCCCGATGCATAAAGGTTAAAACAACTCAAGTGTATACCTGTCCTGTTAAACCCACAGGCATTAGTAGTGCTGTGATTCCTCCCACCTCCACCCCCCTCCACCCCCACCCTGTTACTTGCCTCTTTAGTGAGACATTAAGCAAATGGCATGTGATGGGGTGTGCAACAGACACGTCAGCCTGCTTCATGTGTCTGTGGAAGAGCCTTCCCAGTTAGTATTTTTTTTTGGTTTTTTTTTTTTTGCTGCCCCAACTCTTTGCCAGCTCCAGTGGTGTTCCTCCCAGGTCATGGGTGGAACCCACGGAGGACTCGGAAGCTGGGACAATTTTTATTATGCATGATGATGGAGATGAGGATGATGCTATGGAGGTCCGTGTGGTTTGGGACTGCGGGACAGGGCCGCATTCCACGCTTCCTGTCATAAATATCCCGGCATTAACCAGGCCCGGGAACTACGGCACCTGCGGTGCCGGTCGTGTAATCATCCACATCATAAGACATGTCATACCAAGGGAAGCACCCCCAAAGTCGCACCCGTGAAGTGGGTGAAGCTCGGCTGTGTGGCAACAGCCTCCCCATTGGGCCCATAGCACACCCGCTCTGGGTAGGAGCCGACCTAGGTAGGAAAAATCCCGCTTGCCTCGGCTGGGATTCGAACCCGGGTCTCCCGGTCCATGATCCCCAGTTAGTATTTACTATTATAGGACACTACTTCATAGGAGGGAGAGGTTGGTGCATGCGACTGGCCCCATGGCACTGTTTCAAAATGTACGTTGGAGGCCTGTAGTAGTTGTGTCTCTTAGTGATTGGATCGTGTAGCGCCAATACACTTGAGTGTTGTAAATTGAGTGAATTGGTGTTCCTGCCTTACGGAGAGTAAAGTACATAATTATACTGACCTTGTTTTTGCCTCTGTCCAACAGAAAGATCCACTCGCTTATTGGTCATAAGGCTGAGATCAGCAGTGCGCAGTTCAACTGGGACTGTTCCCTCATCGCTACCGGCTCCATGGACAAAACTTGCAAACTCTGGGACTCCTCTACAGGTCAGGAGCCCCACGAATTGTCCTCATGATGGGCTCAAACCATTAACTGTAAAATCGTAGTGGTTTCATGGGAGGGGGGGGGGGGGGGGATCAACACTGCACTTTGTACATATATAGATAATGCTCATTTGCAGGCAGTCAAAGCCAAGCAGGACACATGTAGAGGGTGAGAAATGTATCTAAGGAAAACGAAGAGCTCAAGGTTCAGCTGAGAGACAATATGATAGGTGCCAATGGGTTAAAGGCCCATCTTTTAACTTTAAAGGGATCACAATCTGGTATGAGTTGTTTTGGTGGTGTCTAACATTGTACTGCTTAGACAAATACAGTCTCGCTTGGCCAGCAGAAACCTAAACACAAACTGCATGTCTAACTGTTGGTTTGGGCCATCGCAGTTACTGTTTGCAGAGCCATGAAATATCTATGTACAGTACTGCAATCAGACCTCTACTTATCATTAAGTTAGACTAGTGCAAGTGTACATACACACTCACAGTAGATATTGTTAAGTCTGTAAATCTTAGAATCGGTGCCTTTAACAGTCGGCAAACTACGGTGGCGATAATGGGGATTGACTTTGTTTCCGCAGGGCGATGTATCGGCACACTGAGAGGTCACGAGGATGAAGTGCTGGATGTGGCGTTTGACTTCACAGGTCAACATCTCCTGACAGCCTCGGCCGATGGCACTGCACGCTGCTACAATGCCGTCACACACAACCTTGTCAGCAAGTTTGAGGGACACGAGGGTGAGATATCAAAGGTAGGTGTAAAACTTTGTCACAGTTCCTCTGTCTAGTGGTCTGTGTTGCAGACAAGCTATGGTAATCTCATCTACCTCCCTGAAGGTTTTGCCAAAGTAGACATTCGAACAAGTGTTTTCAGCGACTGAATAGTTTTTCCACAAATCAGAGAGTACCGCTATCCCTGTACATGAAAGAGTAAATCCAGCTTGTCCCATAGAGTGTAGACAACTCCTGTTGTATGTCCGCAGATTACATTCAACCCCCAAGGAACGACGGTGCTGACGGCCAGTGCGGACAAGACGGCACGACTGTGGGACCCGGAGAATGGCCAGTGCAAGCAGGTGTTGGAGGGACACACGGACGAGATTTTCAGCTGCGCTTTCAATTATGAGGGCAACACCATCATCACAGGTGGGTGGAGACTTGATTCCCTCACCAGCAGGGACTAACAGTGTACAAAGAATGCAGCAGGTTTCACTCTACAGTGCACTACTATTTACTCAGGCTTGTGGCTTAGAATACAGACTTTCTTCTTGAAGTGAAAATTGAGTTTTGCATCCTAGCCCTGCCTAGACGCAAATACTGTATTCAGGGCTTAAAATGGTCCGTGATTAAAAACAAGGAAATATGTGCAGCATTTATTAATGAAGTGGCAAAGCCATGAGTGGGCATCTGCAGAGTTGTCCGCAGAGGGGTGTCTGAGGGCATGCTCCCTCTGAATTTTAAAAATTAGACTACAAATCTGTGCTGTTTGATGCATTTTGGCATGATTATTGTGCTTCAGAGAAATAAACACTTTTTGCGGAGGAAAGTTTTTAGAATTAGGCTATGATCTGTGCACTTACGTACATTTTGTTATGATCGTAAGTGCTTTCAGAGGTCGAATCACACTTTTGGGGGGAGAGAAGAAACATGGAAATCCACCAAAAGGTGGAAGATTTGAAACCATGTGCATTCTACTGAAGATGTCCAATGTGTTCAATTTCTGTTAAACCTTATTTTCATGACATTTTGATCTGTGGTAGGTACATGTATTAAAATTAACTGGAGATGACCTGTCATGTTCTAGGGCACCAGTATGGTAGCTTTGTCTGTGTAGAACGCATGAGAAGAGAAACCTTCAGGCATTTTTTTTTTTTTTGAGCAGCAGGTCATCAGGAAGGCCAGTTCCATCTTACACATTCATGCACACATCCTGTATAGAGAGTTTGAACGTTTGCCTTCTGGTCGAAGATTCAGAGTCCACTTCTGTAAAACTGACCGTCGAAAGTTTTCTTTTATTCCGACTGCAATATCCCTTCTCAGTGAGAAGCACTGAATGCCATAATTACTGCGGTGTATTTTAATGAGCTGCTGTTTCCGCGGCTTCTGTGATGCATTGTGATACTTGTCTGTGATGCGTTTTATCAGTTGCCTCATGCCTATAATTCTCCGGTTAGTCACCAAGTGCGGGATGTGTGTGTGTGTGTGCTTGTGTGTGTGAGAGAGAGAGAGAGAGAGTACAACTATATGAATTTAGTGATCTTAACTTCTTTTATGTGTCTTATGCTCACCTGCATGAATTGCCCTACGGGGATAAATAAAGTATTTTGACTTGACTTGACGATGTAACATGTAAATGATTTTAATGTGTCGACTTCATGTTTCCTTCTCCTGTTTCAGGGAGTAAGGACAACACTTGCCGAATATGGAGATGAGAAGCCGTAAACTGCTCGCTCATCTCTCATCTGCTTCCATTCAGACCCTACACATGCCAGTTTTCATCAGCCATTATCAGTCTTCAGGTTGTGGTGTCTACTCCAATGGCAGTGACGTTGTGTTTGCTGAGCAGTGGTTTGAAATATCAGTGTGGGAATATTTTTATCCGTCAGATCATCCATTCCAATTTCCATTGACTTGACATTGGTTTGCGTGAGTGACTTGAAACTGCTAGAAACTCACATACCCATTTGTTTGTCTTCATTTTTGGTTGAGTAATGATTCTTTTAACTGTACAAAGTATTTTGAATCGATTGTGTAACTGTAAGCTGTAATTCAGTTTTTGTGTTCAAACTTCAAGTCAGTATTTGTGTGTGCATGCAAGTGCAGTCCGACATGCTGTGTCTAGTTGAAGCACTAGTGCTTCTCAATTTCCTGGGATGCTTTGCAGTTTTAACTTTTATCTTGATTTGCATTTTGCTAGATCCCACGTGCATAATTGTACCTAGTCAGCTAACCTTACACTTGTTAGGTTTAACAGTTGTTGGCAAGGTCAGTTTTTGGTCTTGCACATGGAGGACCAAAAAACGTTTTGGTTCATTATTTTTCTTGCAGTAGGTAGTGAAAGTAGAGCCCTAATTTCATTGTTTTACAGAATTATAATGCTTTGGTTGCCATTAGGGTTGGCTCATTTGATTTGAAATAGAAGCATAATGATTTCAAGTGCATTCACATCCCATCCTTGGTAGGCTGAAATCTTAGTACTTACCTAAAGCATATTTTTTTCACAATTGTTTATTTTGATGGCATGTTGTCGTCACACTGGTTTTAAACTTTCATTCCAGCCGTCCACATCTTGAGCTTCTGTGAACATTCCAACATATATATGTACTTTTTCCTCCCCCCCCCCCCCCCCCCCTCCCAGCTTTTTACATTTTATTCAAACTGTCCTTTGAAGCACATGTGAGCATTCTACATACACATATATGTTGTTTTCGTTTTACAGTCTTGTCATCTTTGCTTTTCCTTCTTTCTTTTTTTGAGAATTTAATATACACGTTCCGTCCTGAAAGTGCTTTACTCATGACAGAAGCGGTGCTTGTATGCGAGTATGGACGCCAGTTTTGCTGGCTCCCTGAACTGCGAGAATGTCGATTGATCAGGAAATGTGTGTATTGCAGGTCCCCATTTTGTCCTGTGTTGTGTTCTGACTTAAAAAAAAAAAAAATATATAGTGAAACTGGTCTCCATGTTGTCCCTTGTTGGTAATGGTGCATGTAGTTGCAGTAAATCGATGTTTGCTCCATCCCATATGCAGTGTTGCTGGCACATTTACGCCTGGGACAGTGTATGTGTTGGCGTGTCCATGAAATTATCAGTACATGTACGAATTAGGGAATAATGGCCCAGAACTGAGGTTTTGAGTCTGGGAATTCCACACTTTTTAAAAGGCCAATATTCATGCCAAAGCTTATTCATTTTATCAGAAGAAATAAGAATGAACTTTCAATTTTGTGGGTTCCTTAAACTGAAAGGGAAACTTTTGCTTTGTTGTATTGTGGTGTATGTTCTTGAACCAAGTGTGGATGTAAGAATTGTTTTGGTCTGCTGCTTAGTGGGCTCAGTCCCACCGGCCGTATCCAGAACTTTGATGGAAATACAGATTGAAGGCTTTGGGACTTGTTGGCTCTTGTGTAATATGAGGTGTTGAACATGGTGAAATTGGAAGTGGTCGTGGTGAAGTAAATGTTCGCAAATAATGTCTTCAACTTTGATTCTGTACACTCATGGAAGTTGAACAAAGTTCGACATTGCTTTGAGACTGACCAACTATACACACTTTGACGTTACCATTGTGGCCGTTTTTCGCTTCGACAATACACTGCAAGTCTCCTACTTCCATCCGGTGACATGAAGATTCCAGTACAATTGTTGGAGATCTGCATTTAAGTGCCAAAGGCAATCAAAACACCGGGTCTTTTCTCGAAATTCAAACACTTGCGTGGCCAACAGCCTCTATCTTCAAGACCTCTCTAACACACACACACATACACAATCAGCATAAAACCACCATCGATAATTTGACCCGTTCTTACTCTTTATTCTTTTTACTGAGCCAGCAGATAAATTAGGTTCTTCACAAAAAAGCTGAAGCACTCTGTAAAAGGTGCTTCCGTGAAGCACTGTACAGTATTGTGTTGTAGTTTCTTGTTTGCCCTGGGCTGAGGAATTTTCTGTTGGTCAGTACAGTCATGTATTGCCAGGGTCCATGTGCCAACAGTGTCAGTGTACACAGTCTATCATGCATGCAGGGAAGGGGGAGAGAGTCCAGTCTGACGATAATCCAGGACGGCTGGGTTACTGAAACGAAAGAAGAATAAAGTGTCAACATATATATCCACAGACCTGCCTACCCACCAAACATGACATGAATAGTGCCAAAAACCAAACGAGTAGTTTCCTGGCCAAATGAGTAGTCCTAACGTATCCCAACCGAAATGTGCCAGCTTGTTGCTCAAGATACAAATCAACTATTCTATTCTTTGGCTTGTTTGATTCGACTGGTTACAGTGTACTACCATAGTATCTCAGTATGTGTTGGTTTTTTTTTTTTTTTTTAAAAACCAAATTTCTTTCTACCCAGGTATTTATGCACCGTTAAAGTTTGAATGAGGCTTGTTGAAAAAGCTGATCGGCGCGAGCAAAAGTTCAGATCGGATTTGACGAAACGCTATTCGCTAAATTACGTAGATTTAGGAAAAAAATTGTGTAGTGGGGCAATTAAATGCGTAGTTGCATAGTAAGCCCAAAATTACTTAGTTTTCTATGGTCAATGTGTAGTGTAGGCAGGTCTGTATCCACCTAACGCTAGTGACAGTTGCTAAGGCATGTTTAGCCCCAACCTGAAAAACGCTGGCCTGTTTGCAGAAAAGGTAGGATACCTGTCAGGTGCTAGTGTTCCAAAGCCAGAGGCTAAACTCAGCATAACCCAACAGTGCTTGATCATGCTTGCCTCCACCTATTTGACCTAAACGACCACAGCAGGTCTCATTTTCCTGACAAAAGTGCTCAAGCTACACTGGAAAGTTTTTGTAGAAGTGAATACTTACAACTTTCTCCTCTTTGAGGCCACATCTGATGGCATGGGCAACTCCTGATGTTCCATCGTCGTTCCACTTTACGACGATACACATGACGTTGTTCTCTACTGGATCTGCATCCCTACCTAACACACACAAAAAAAGTTTGCATTTATTTTAGTGGGCTAGACAATGCGGAGACTGATAGAGGATGAGGAAACACGAGTACGCCAAGACAAGCCATTATGACACCAGTGAACAGTCCGCCATATGAGATGAAAAATCTGATGTAAGAAGCAGAATTCAACCCCCGTACTCTCACATGGGCGACAGACGTCATCAGGATGGGGAACTGCTTAGGAAAAAAACAACCCCCCCCCCCCCAAACCTAGGCCGGGGTGCAGAGGCAGCACCCTGCTGGGAGACCATTGGTGAAAACCCAACTGAAGTAAACAAATTTCAGCATTTTTGAAGGCATTTGATTTACCGATTTAGCAGCATCTCTTCACACCCAAGAGTAAAATACATGTACTGCCATGGTAGACTGTTTCACTGTGTGCAACCTTTTCCGCCTTCCTTTTCTTCAGCTGAAACTTACATTTTGTTTGGCTGAAAGTGCAGGAAATTGGGCTAAATACTGCCAAAATGACTGAAAATTCCCAAGCCTGGGTCAGGTCATGTAACTGCTGCTCGGCCTGTTATCCCGGGCAATTACACGTTCGATGACATCCTGACTACACACATTTTACGATGGGGTTGTTAGGGGAGTTGTGATAATCACCACTGCTGCTCATGCACGTCTAACATCAGAAAACATGAGCTGGGGTGAATTCACAGCCCTTGAGTCAAATCAGACGAAGCCCCTTCACAAACTATTATGAATACATCTTTGGTAGTATGTAAACCACAGGTGACGACCGAAATGAAACCATGCAAGCTACCTTGAAAGAATGACAAGTTCTCCCAGTCTTGGAGGAGATCCTTGACTACCTTGACCGCTGCCCCCTCCATCTCCTTGATCTTCTCGCTGCTTTCGCCAGACTCTTGCATGTGTGTTTTTAACCTGGGAAAGAAAGAAAACTCGTTATAAAAAAATTAAAATCTATCACGCAACAAAGCACTTGGATTGCACCAAAAAGCGGTTTTTAAACTTTCTCATCAACTCTTCTGTGGTTAAAAAAGTCATTACGCTATACCAAACCAGTTTGACATAAAATGATACATAATTATTTATAGGTATTACCCCCAAAGTGCACAGAGCAAGCAGCCACACGGAGAAATATAAGTTCTCCAATTAGAACTACAACAGAATGAAAGAGTGTAATGCGTAAAATGAAGTACGTGCGCCCAAATAGTTTGGGTTGTTGATAACCACTGTGATAGACTGCCTATATACTGCGGACGACAACAGTAACAACAAAGCACACATAGGATTGTCACATACACACAGTTTTCAGAATGCTAGCCTTGCAAATCCACAAAATCACATGATTATGCTTCCCAACGTGACTCAAATCGTGCCAGGAGTACGCCAAGTGCTTTCTGTAGGCTTGTGAGGTTGTGTATTTCACTATTTGAACTACATCATTCAAGAGCATGAAGAAAGCACTGAAATATGAAGATGTGTACAACGGATAATCTGTACTTTGTCAGTTATGTCCAAGTTCCAACTATCAAGACAGCTGCATTGACGCTCAAAGAAAGCGTTTTCAGTCGGGGAAGTCACAAAGCCAACAGGGAAATCACAAGACATAAACAAGCATCCTCAGACGATCTCAGTGCTAGACGCTGACGTCAAATATTTAGTTCACGGAATTGATGACATCTCTCACGCCCAAAGCCAATGATACTTCTTGCATTTGTCCTCAAATGCAAGAGTCATTGACGACATCATCAAATGCAATGGCACTACAAAAAATGTCTGAAGAAAACACCAGCTATCAATCTCTGCCGTACACGACAATACATTGAAAGGGACCGCGCAGGTGATGTGAATTGGCGCCAGAGAATAAAATCGGAAGTGACGTTGAGCAGACCATGGCCATCCTGGCGACGGAAACTTTCGATGTTTTGGGCGGAAAAGACAGGAAATTGCCAAATGACTGGACCCCCCCCCCCCCCCAAGCCTGAATGTCACAAAACAGACTTCCAAAGGGGCTGTTTGAAAATGTGTACAGTGAGACAAAGCGCCCCCCCCCCCCCCCAATCATGTAATCCACTGCAAAACTACTGTGGGACATCTATTACACAAAAATGCTAATTTTTTTGTGACTCCTGAACCAAGGCAGAAATAAGCTGCTGCAGGTGTCAATGGGTTAAACACAAAGACTACAGTATAACCAGTACCGCCTACAGGTGCCACATCCACACAAAGTGTCAAACTGTATCACTGCCAGTAAGCAACTTCAAGCAAGCAAAGACCAGGTACAACTTAACACTTACGCTTTGAAGAACCCCTTGAAGTATGCCTGAATTTCCTTCTTTGTTGCTAATTCTCTGGGCACCAGGCGGTTACTGAAAACAAAGTCAAAGCCACTCTGCATTTCAGCCTCTGAAGACTCCTCAGGTGCTTCCTCGGCACTTGGGTTGGCTCCTTCAAGCTGGACGTCCTCATCCATTCTCTTTGTGATTACCTGTTAGTCACAAGACAATCACAGCCATCAGAATGCATGGGAAAAGTGCATATGCCGCTAAAAAGTATGTAATTTGGGAACACCCAAATTGACTTTTTTTTTCATAGCAAGTTGTCATTTTTCTGGTTTAGTAAATGTTAGCAAAAGCAATTTTTTTCTCCTTTTCCCTGCCTTTTTAAAACGGCTCTTACTTATCACCGTTCTAGTCCTACTTTCAACTAGGTGCTGGGAAAAAAAGGGTGAGGTACAGTATATATCCGCTCATCGCTGTCACTACTAGCAATACTAGTGTACACTGCGATTGTCACAATGACGTCATGCCAGGAAGGCCTGAACTCAGCTTCTCAGCGATTCATAAACCTTTGTAACTACAAATCAAATCGAAATCTGACCTTTTACGTACTTTGTTACTACTGCTTAGCCCAACTGTTATTTTTACCTCTCTCGCTGAAACTAATGAAAGAGGGATGGGTCGGGTAGGTAAAATCAAAGTCTGGTCAGTTTACTCGGTGATGTTAAGGGGTCTCTTAAAAAAAATAAGATGGTAATCAATAATCAGAAGATCGTAGCACCAACTCACTTTCGCGGGGAACGTGAACATTGTTCCATCCTCGTTCAGTTTTGGTTTCTGGGCATCCGTAAACAGCTCTTCGCCTGAAAGTGAAATAAGAGAAAGTCCATCTTCATGACATGCATACATGTATCCAATGCCAAGGTACTTCTGAAGACCATATCGCCGCAACAGAACAAAATTACTGCAAAAAACACAAGAGAACTCATGTAAGAAATTATCTTACCGCTCAACAGGTCCTTGAAAATGATCATTGTGAAGGATTGTGATAGTCAAAATGACCGTATTTTCGTCCCACTGCGGCTTTCGAGTACGGGGTCTAGGAAAAGGAAGTTAACTTCGCGCATGCGCACTTTGGTTTTTTTTACTTCTCCTGAGAGTGATCTCCCATGGTCACGAAGACGAACGGGATTCTCCGCCATTTTGATATCATTGCGGGGGACTCACGGAGAAATCATTGCTCTGCTGGTGTATTTGTCACTTCTTCGTGGTCTTGGGCCAGTCAAAGGCCAAATTAGTAATGCATGCCTCTCTCAAACGCAAATAAGCGGACCCAGTCGGAGGAGAACACGGGGGAAACGGGCCCGAACTCAAAGCGCAGTCGACTTGAAAACAAAACCAGAGTTGTTGAGTCTTGTGCGACGATGACAGAACCACACAAGAAAGCGAACTTTTCGGCACTTGCAGGGAATGGCATCAGCCGACATGCATCGCCCTTGGCAAATACCAAACCAGGAGCCGCGAAGAAGCTCGTGATAAAGAATTTTAAGGGTACGGCCTCTGCATTTGCCAGGGGGATCTGCGGAGGCTGGCGAGATTACACTTGCATTTCTATAGAGCCTCCATTTCTAAGCTTGTGGAACATTTACAAACGTCGAAGAACCGTTAATGATCAGTTGAAGGGGGTGGGGGTGGGGGGGGGCTGACCATCAAGATATCAAGATGCAACTGTTTTGGCTGTTTCTGTAGACTTGTGTATGTATTGAAGAATCATACTTTGCCTTACTGATGATGTTCACAGTAATATTGTGTATTGTGAAGCCATGAGAAGAAAGAGTTCATGCTCTGGAACTGAAGGCTTTTATACCTAATTGTGGTCTGTTTCAGTGTTTGATATAAAAGTATTCATTGTTACTTTCCTTTTCTTGACAGAGAAACCACAGATTCCAGAGAATTTTGAGGAGGAAACATGGCTGAAATTGGCAGAAGCAGTTGGTGCAATTCAACGCAGCTGTGCCATTCGTTACAGTTTGGAGGAACTGTATCAGGCTGTGGAGAATATGTGCTCGTACAAAATGGCCGCAGGCCTGTACCAGCACCTTCAAAATGCATGTCAGAAACATGTGCGGGCCAGTCTCCAGCAGTTCCTGGGATATCCTTTCTGTTGGTTTACATAACTTTATTGCCATACAGGTTGTAGAAACGAAAAATAAATCAGCATAAACAAACACAGCGTATGGGAATGTGCGTGGTGGAACAAATATATTGTTGTAGTTTTGCAATGGCAGACTAATTTGATCTGTAATTATGATAAGGCCAAAAAAAATATATTGTTGTTTCTGGTAACATGGCTAAAAAAAAAAAAAGGGTCAGTAGGTAGGTAGTTTTTTTTTTTTTAACACCCCCTCCCCTACACACACACACACACACACACACACACACACACATATCCAAGAACAAAGAAACAGGGTATTAATAAGAAATGATGCTCTGTGAAACTGTATTTAATATTATAACACACTATCTTGCCATATTTTCTGCTGAAAATGGTAGCTATACAAGCTGTGTCACCAATCTTGGGTCCACGATGGCGCACAACTTCCCTGACGACAGGCGCATGAATACCGAAACTGGTCGTGCTTGTATTTTTTTTTTTTTTTTTTTTCCAGCAGCCCCAAAAAATTTTTAGGGTCGGGGGGAAAAAATAGGGTCAGTCGGGTTACCAGAAACAATTTGGGGGGGGGGGGGGGGGCCTAAATCAACACTACAGGAGGGAGATTGAGAAGTTCTTTGTCAGTTTGTGTGCTCACAATGTGACAAAAAAAAAAACAAATGTGCTAGGGTGTGCTAGAATCTGTTAAGAAAGTATTATGTAACTAAAAACATGCTGCATGAGTTATGATATCCTGAACTTCAAGAGGATCGTGCAGTTTTCTTGCGTAGAAAGGCGCCCGTTGACCATGAAGGATTGTATGTAGGTCAGAGTGTATGTCCTTTCTGTTAGCCTTTTTTGGTGTGGTGATGCACGCATATTGTGTGCTCAGTTATATCAACAATCAAACATATTCTCTTTAGACTAAGTATTTCACCACTATTAAACCCTGCCAAAGGCAATAACTTGAACAAGCCAAATGACCATTTTAAAGGTATAATCCTTAACGAAGATCACAGACACAAATGAACATGAACAGTTCTTGAAACTGATGAACAACTGTTGGCAAGCTCATTGCAGACAGATGGTAGGTGTTTTATTGTATCATAAAGGTTGGAGAACAATCAGTAAATCTTGGAGAATTTCTTTTGTGAACTTTTTTTTTTGGGGGGGGGGGGGGGGGTCTTTGAGCAAGGTTTTGTTTTTGCCCTCTGAGCAAGGTTTTTTTTTTTTTGGGGGGGGGGGGGGGATGTCTCTGAGCATGGTTTTGTTTTTGCCCTGTGACCTGTTACCACTTTTGTACCACTGACTTTTGCGGTTTTGTTTAGGTGGCAGAGCAGTCACATGCCGAGTTCACTACTGTCCAGACCCACTCCTCACCCAGCCCACCCCCCAAAGACAGCTCACAGCAGTAAAATACCAAACAAAAAAAAGCTTTCTGAGGCAGAAGCTGGAGTGCTGCTATTTAAAGTTTCTTTCCTCTGATCATCAGAGTCCCTCCCCACCACTTTCACACCCCGCCAGCAACGGAAAAGTGTATTAATTAACTCTCGTCTTGCTGAAAACAGAATATTCTAGACTACCTCAATTGCTTTTTCAGCATAAGAGTGAGTGAGTGGTTTGAGCTGTACATCCTATGGCTTGTCAGCCCTTAAGGACAAGTTTTTCCTGGCATGTGTCATTGCCTGCTTGGCTTTGACTTTGAGGGCGACTTGTTTCAGCATAAGACAAATAGATCTAGCAAGATCATGGTTAACTCTTTGACGACGGAGCGCAATTTCTGACACACGATTTCCTATAGGTTTTTTGTGCTTATTCGTTTCAAGATTAGAGCTGTAGTGAAGGAAAAGAAACGGGTTGAGCTTCATTTGAGGTATGTAAACAATTTACCAGCGGCCTGTAAGTGTTGTATGAGGTGTTCCTGCCTGTTAATGTTATGCACCCGTGTGTGTGTGTGAGTGTTGTTTATAATGTTTGTGTTTGTTTCAGATCATGATCAGAAGTATATTTTTGTTCTTGGATCGTACGTATGTGCTGCAGACGTCGTCCATCTTGTCAATCTGGTGAGTCTTGTGCAACCTTTAGCCTCCACTCCCCAACACACACGTGTACACACACACGCACACACACACACAGAGACACACACACACACACGCTCCTCACCCCTCATGCCACAAGCCCAGCTGATGGGCAGATCCTTTTTGTTCTGGATTGTATCTTAATTTTCCAGGGATACAACAGAGATAAGATAATTTTCATACATGTATACATGTTAGTACTGTATGTCATTCACAAGCAGTTGTCCCCTTCTGTCTTTGAATTTGCTGTGTAGTTATTGTCTGCTGGGGTATGCAGCCTTATCTGTCAAGTTTATTTGAGTGGTGTACCAGCATTTATGTGTTCTGTGTTTGCTGCAGGGATATGGGTCTGGACTTGTTCCGCACACACATTATCAGCCACCCAGTTGTGGAGTCACGCACAGTGGATGGCCTACTCAGTCTCATTGAGCGTGAGCGCTGTGGGGAAACGGTCAACAGACAGTTACTCAAAAACCTGCTGCGGATGCTGACAGATCTACAGGTAGGGAGAGGTGTGCGTGTGCAGGTGAGTGTATGTGCATACCTGTGGGGTGGTTTGCATATATTAGATATATGGTTGTGTGTGTTTGTGTTATGTTTTTCTCTCTGCCATTGACATTTTTTTTTTCAGAATTTTTTGTAGTATTCAAACTGTTTCCTACAGATTTACCAAGAGGCCTTTGAACGCAAGTTTCTGGATGCTACAGAACGACTGTACTCCGCGGAGGGACAGCAGCTTATGCAAGAGAGAGATGTGAGTTTTGTTAGTTGTTTTGGGTTGTTTTTTTGCTTTTCCTTGAATTTTATATATCATTGTCTTGGTATTTTTGAATTGGCACAGTAGAAGTGTAAAATATGTACAATCCCACTGAGAGTCGAGTTATGCCAAATTCCATGAAAACGATGACAAATAGTTTACACCTGCCTGCCTGATAAAGTGATATCAGACTTTGTATGTCTAGATATTTCACTGTGTATTGGGAGGTGTGTTTTGTGATAAAGTAGCAAGAGGTTCGTAGATTGGTTTAAACAGATTTATTTCATTGGCTGTGGTGGAGATACAGGGCATTGGGAAGATAAGATATATAATATGCTCAGTAAAAATTCCATTAGAACAACCTTGCAATGGCAGATAATGAATTACGAGAGAGAGAGAGAGAGATGATGATGATGATGATGAAACATTTATTTGGATAATTCTTGTAGGCATCTCTGCCTATCTTACACAAAGTCCTCACTACATTCTACAATAAAGATCAAACAAACCCCCCCCCCCCCCAAAAAAAAAAAAAAAAAAAAAAAACACCCAACATAATATGCAAAGATAAACTAACAATCTAGGGTACTGAAAAAGTTAGACCCCCCCCCCCCCCCAAAATAAACAACAACAACAGACAAACAAAGAGAGAGAGAGGGGGGTGGGGGGTCTCAGTTGGTAAGCATTCTCTTTTCAACAGTGGTCGTTCTTACTATCTTAGTATACTGTGTATATCTATGGCTAGGTTTGTAGATTCTGCTCTGTTTATCTGTAGTGCTTTGCCTGTGTTTGATTGGTCAAGCTCGTTGAGCATATGATATTGAGCACAGCGGTTGCATACTTCGTGTGTGCAGGTTCCGGAGTACCTGTGTCATGTAGACAAACGACTGAATGAAGAAAATGAACGACTCCTGTACTACCTCGACAGCTCCACCAAGTGAGTTGCTGGCCAAGAATGATGATGTGTATTAATTCTATATCTACCGTGTGATATAGGTTAGTTTGGGTCACCAGAAATGCCAACTAGTATGGATTGGCCTTATTTTCCGCATAACTCAGTTAAGTACGGTAATACGGTTTGGTCGTGAAAGTAACAAAAATTTCAAAAGCCATGAGCTTTGCTGTGGTTGCCATTGCAGTGTTTCTTTTCACATGGCGGCCTAATGCAGACTTGCCATAAACATCTTTTTACTGACTCCCATTGTCTCGTTCGTTGCTTGCTTGGTGCATGAATAAGAAAGCCATTCGTGTTTCAGGACTCTGGAGATTTCATTGTGGTAGCTATTGCAGGCCTTCTTTTCGTAGCTCAAGCGTAACGTAGACACTTTTTGTTGTTGTTAGAAAACCGCTGGTGGCTTGTGTAGAGAAACAGCTGCTGGAGTATCATCTCACCAACATTCTACAGAAAGGTAGGCAGTGACTAGTGAAAGGTAGAAATAGTTACTATGGTTGTAGTGTTAAGAACCTTACATTATGATTATTGTAAAATTGTAACAAATAAAAAAAAATAGGATAAGTATTGGGTGGCGCTGCACCTCGGCGACGCGCTTCCCCCGGGGGAAGCAGCACGAATTTCCCGAAAGGGATAATAAAGTAGTTAAAAAAAAAAATTGTTTGTTGTATTCATGAGTCTAGTTAGAACTAAAGTTCAGGGTTTAAAATCTTCCATCTTCGGCAGATTTCCACCTTTGGCTAAAAGTTTTACTCCTCTCAAAAAATGTGTTGCCTCCTCTGAAGCAGATTGTGCAGGTTTTAATTTCATTTTACTTTATTTTATTTTATTTATTTTTTTTTGGGGGGGGGGGGCATATTACAAATATACATACAGACATTACACAAACACGTATAGACAAACACGTACATACTACCTATACTGTATACATACACATAAACATACATGGCTTACAAATAGATCCTACAGGAGTATCACAGATTTCTGTGAAATTAAAAAAAAAAAAAGATCCGGGGTAGCATGCCCCTCAACACCCCTATCATTACACGTTTGTAGCTGCGTCCCACAATTTGACTCAATTCCTCGGGTGTTTACCTTATACAGGTGTTCCTGTTGTTCCATACTCCCACATGTATGATGTGACATATATAAATTTTGCGTGAGAAAGCCTTTCTCCCTTTTTCAGGACTGGATCAGTTGCTGGATGAGAACCGTGTTGGGGACTTGACGCTCATGTACCAGCTTTTCTCTCGCGTCCGGGATGGGCTGAAGGAACTGTGTACTGCCTTCAGTGCTTACATCAAGGTTTGTACAACAAGTGCTGTTCTTTCACGTGACAGGTGCATGCTTCATGGTTTAAAATCTTCCACCTTTTGGTGGATTACCACCTGTGGCTTTGTTCCTCCCTCCAAAAAGTGTGGTTTCTCCTCTGAAGCCACTGAAAATTATGCCAACGTGCACCAAATTGCACAGATTTTAGTCTACTTCAAAACTTTTCCTTGCTTTTATGGGATCACACAGTGAACTACTTGTCGGAGTAATGTGCAGAGCGCAGTCAGTACCATTTGGCAGTTTGTTGTTTGTAATTCTTAGTGGAAAATATTCTTTATATTAGGATGATAACTTACAAGACTGCAAAAATGGCAGCCCACCCTGCCACCAGTGAAAGAGGATTTTGTGACTGACTGAGGTGTATCAACAGTGCATTGACCTTTTGGGGTTTTTTGGTTGTTGTTGTAAGGGTGAATTTTACTTTATATATATATATATAAAAAATTATCTCTACATGTGTATGGTTGCAGAAAACTGGACGCCTTATTGTGGTCAACCCGTCCAATGATGCAGAGAAAGACAAAGACATGGTGCAGAACCTGCTGGGTGAGTCTTGTACAGTTGCCAGGCGGACAGTTTGAGTATCTAGCTTTTGTCTTCTGTTTGTCCTGGTCAGCATGCAGTGTCGTTACAAGCATACAATAGCCATTTCATGCTGACTGATCATTCACTGTCTCCTCATTTTCAGATTTCAAGGACAAGATTGACAATATCATTGAAGTGTGCTTCGCACAGAATCAGACGTTTGTCAATGCCATGAAAGAAAGCTTTGAGAACTTCATCAACCAACGGCAGAACAAGCCAGCAGAGTTTATAGGTATGTATTGTTTTGTTTGTATAGGTTGGTTTTAAACTCCACCACTCTCCAACTCTCTCTCTCTCTCTCTCTCTCACTCTGCGTACCTAATCTTTTATCCTTGTAAAATAAAGTTTCGTTCGTTCGTTCTCTCTCTCTCTCTCTCTGTTGACATTTTCAAAGCATACAGTAAGGGTTGCTTTTTCAGCATGTGGCATATTCTACTTTAGTTACAAGTTGTGCAGCTATTTCTCAAACATGTATACATAAGTAGCAATAAACACACATTTCACTTTTTATTTTTTTCAACAGCCAAGTATGTGGACTCGAAACTGAGAGCTGGCAATAAGGTACGTACCTGGAGATAGCTGATAACGTGTTGGCAGTGCTGGCCAGCTTTTAAAAAAAAAAAAATAATAAAAAATCTGCTTGTTTTACTTTGAGAAAGATACAGCCCTGTTTGTATAGCTAGGATAGATTGGCCCTGGGCTGCCTTACCAAGTTTTAAAAAAGGCAAAGTTCAGCAGTTTTACAATCATTTATTATTGAAGGAATAGACAGCTCCACTCGGCAAGATCCCAGGCCAAAACCCAGCCCCTTCACTCTGCCATATATTGGCAGAACACAATATGTCCATGACATTGTGTGGGGAAAGGGGTTATTTCAAGATAAATGGTCTTTTTCCTCAGATGACATCAGTGGACTTACTGCATTCTTGCCGTGTTCTATATCAAACTACACGTGCTTCCCTACTTGTAGTGTCTGGCAAGAAAGTTTGCCAGACCATGCCGTGTGTTGTGCTCATTATGCCGCGGGACGTAAACAGCTGGATTCTGGGGGCTCAACCTTTTTTAATGAAAGGAGTTGAGTTGTCCATTTGCTTTATGGTGTCCCAGCTTCTATACAGTTGTGCAACATGTGTCTGACAGGAGGCGACAGAAGAGGAGCTGGAGAAATTGTTAGACAAGATCATGGTGCTGTTCCGTTTTATACATGGTGGGTTCCATTCTTTCTGCATACTGAGGTTTAGTTTCATATTATAATGAAACTAGCTGTCAGCATTTCATCAATACACTACTTTCATGTCAGTGATGAAAGTGATCCATTTGGGTGTAGCTTTATGCTGCGTTTCAGACGTTAGTTCTTAGGTTTAGTTTCATATTATAACGAAACTATATTTAGCTGTCGGCATTTCATCATTACACTACTTTCATGTCAGTGATGAAAGTGATCCATTTGGGGTGTAGCTTCATGCTGCGTTTCAGATGTTAGTGTGTTCAGTTTTTCATCTGTCCATTTTTAGGTATGGGCACACAGATTTGTTGGTCATGGTTGGTCGTTATATCTCAGTAACTGTAAACACAGTTGACAATGGTATGCATTTCTGTTAGGTACATTTTAGAGTTCCTAACAGAACAGTTACGTATGTTCAGAGTTGTTTTATTGGAAAGTGTATGCACTCTAGCATGATGATGTGATTCTCTTCTGGAGATGCAGTAATACAGTCTTATGTGTTTGTACCATCAGGCAAAGATGTGTTTGAGGCGTTCTACAAAAAAGACTTGGCCAAGCGACTGCTGGTGGGGAAAAGTGCCTCTGTCGATGCAGAAAAGTCCATGTTGTCCAAACTGAAGCAAGGTGAGAGTTTAGTTGTGTCAATCGTTTTTTTCTTCTTCAAAATTTCAACTTTGTCAGTCCTTTGCAAGCTGCAGGATTGAGATGGAAAAGGTGGTGAACAACTCAATGCTTGACATAGCTGGAAAGCATAATCATTGCTTAAAATCTTCCACCTTTTGGTAGATTTCCACCTTCGGCTAAACATTTTCCTCCCCCCAAAAGTGTATTTCCTCCTCTGAAGCAGAGATTTTATCAAAAATGCACCAAATTTCACGTTTTAGTCAAAGTGGAAATATTCTCCTCCAAGAAAGGTGTTGCCTCATCTGAAGTACTTAAAATCATGCCAGAATGCACCAAGTTGCGCAGATTTTAGTCAGACTTTTAACAGCATTCCAGGGGAGCATGCCTCTGATCACCCTTAGCTCAATGCGTCTGCTTTGCAGATGAGCGTTGGTGGCTTCACTGCTCTGTCACTAAATGCTACACACTTGTTTCCCTTTGGGATCATGGACCCATTTTAAGCTCTGCATGATCAAGATAAAACGAGTGAAGCAGCATGGATGTTGTTGACTAGTTCTGTATTTGGCGTTGGTCGTGGCAGAGTGTGGCGGTGGGTTCACCAGCAAGCTGGAGGGGATGTTCAAGGACATGGAGCTGTCCAAGGACATTGTGCTCGCCTTCAAGCAGCACCAGCAGTACCTGGACTCGACCAACGGCATCGACCTCACAGTCAACATCCTCACCATGGGGTACTGGCCCACCTACCCGGCTTGTGAAGTTCTTCTTCCGTCTGAGGTATGTTATTGCAGTTTTACAGCTAAAGTAAAATTTGGATGATGTTGTCTTTGAACAGTCAGAATTCTAGAGTGCTGTTGTTTTGTCAGTACCTCAGTGTGAAGCGAATATTTTCAGACTCTGTCTTCTCCTGTGCAGATGGTTCACCTGCAAGAAGTGTTCAAAAAGTTCTACCTCGGCAAACACAGTGGACGCAAGTTACAGTGGCAGCCTACTCTTGGACACTGTGTCCTCAAGGCAGAGTTCAATGGATGCACGGTAAATTGTTTTTTTCTTGTTGGTCCCCCCCCCCCCCCCCCCCCCCCGGCCCCCAGGGAAGGTGCCTTTTGTTCATTTTCTCTGTTTTTGGTTTGAACTGCCGCGACAGTAACACAAGCGACATACTTTCCTAGCAAAATTTGGTATATTTTCACTTCTAAGGCCAAAACCACCACACTTGATGGTCATATATACCAGGCATTAGTTTTGTCCACAGACCCAAACATGATTTTCCTGTGAAAATAATAAAATTACCATCGTGAAAAAAAAAAAAAAAAAAAAAAAATTCACGTGGTTGATGGTGCTTGTTGGCAGGTGCGGAAGGAGCTGCAGGTGTCGCTGTTCCAGACGTTGGTTCTCCTGCTGTTTAACGACAACAATGAGTTCAGCTTCGTGGACATCAAGGCCGCCACTGGCATCGGTAATCAAACTTCCCTGCTCTCACGCCACATGAGATGTTTGTAGGGTGGTAGCACTAGCAGGGTACATGGATGCGAATGGGAATGGTCAACTCTGTGTGCATTGATTATCCATAGAGTCATTGTGAAATGCCTAGGTGCTTGTGTAGAGATAATTCCATTAGTATTAGTCCTTTGCTTTAGTCCTCTTACGCGATCCTGCACATTCAGTGGTAATTTTGTCTTTACAGAGGACACCGAGCTGCGACGCACTCTGCAATCCCTTGCCTGTGGGAAAGCCAGAGTTCTACATAAAACGCCAAAGGTATGCTTTTGTTAAGTCTGTGTGTGTGTACCATGAGTCGTGTAAATATTGTGTGTGTGTGTTTGTGTGTGTGTGTGTGTGTGTGTGTGTGTGTGTGTGTGTGTGTGTGTGTGTGTGTGTGTGTGTGTGTGTGCTTTAAGTGCAGCAAGTGCTTGGTATTTGGGGGAGCCAGGATAGCCGAATGGTAGAACATTGGACTCTCAATGCTTGGGTCGTGAGTTCGAATCATGGCTGGGGCCAAATATTTGTGCTGGCCTTTTTCTCTTTGCCCGGTCTTTGATATCACCCTTACTTCGTGGAAAAGGACGTTAAACTCCTAAACACCCACCCACCCCCCTTGGTATTTGGAGAGCGGCGCTGTATAAAAACTATGCAGGGTTGCACATTTTCCACACCTTCTATAGGACAAAGTGTCCTGGAAACAGCAAAGTGATAGGACACAGTGTCCTGGCCACTTAGTGGCAATAAAATTTTTAATAGGACAAATGTCCGCTTGAGGTGGGAAAAATAGGACATTTGAAATTTTTATAGGTCAATGTCCTGGGACCGACTTAAATGTGCAACCCTGACTATGTATTATTATTATTATGGACTGATGGCAGGTGCGCTGCATTCATGACATACAGTTACCCGACGATGGTTTTGTTGATAATGAGCCAACGTCTTCTCTCCTTTCAGGGTAAAGATGTGGAAGATGGAGACAAATTTCAGTTCAACGACGACTTCAAACACAAGTTGTACCGCATCAAAATCAACCAGATACAGATGAAGGAGACGGTTTGTGCACAGTTTTGTTCCCTTCTTGCCATGTGCAGTTCTTGTTCATACTTGTTTGTTTTTTTTTAGTAAAACTGCTAGCAGAAGCAGTTGGACCAAGTTGGAACAAGTGGAGGATGTGGCCTTTACTGTTTGTATCCCTTTGTTTGAGTCATGTCTGTTCGGAGTTATTTTTTTATGTGCATCTCAAGTGGTGAACAGCATTCTGTGGAATTAATCATTTGAAACACAGTGGCTTTTGCACTTTATGCAAATACATAAGCACAATTACAGTTACTAAATTCAGACCTGCCTACGCTATGCATTGACCATAGAAAACTAAGTAATTTTGGGCTTACTACGCTACTACGCATGTAATTGCCCCACTACACAATTTTTTTCCTAAATTTACGTAATTTAGCGGTTAGCATTTCTTCAAATCCGATCTGAACTTTTGCTCGCGTCGATCCAGCTTTGTGAACGAGCCTCATTCAAAGTTTAATGATGTATAATTACCCGGTAGAAAGAAATTAGGCTGAAAAAAACAACCGTACTGAGATACTATGGTAGTACACTGTAACCAGTCGAGTCAAACAAGCCAAAGAATAGAATAGTTGATTTGTATCTTAAGCAACAAGCTGGCACATTTCGGTTGGGTTACGTTAGGACTACTCATTTGTCCAGGAAACTACTCGTTTGGTTTTTGGCACTACTCATGTCATGTTTGGTGGGTAGGCAGGTCTGTAAATTGTATCATTATCTTCCGTGCTTCTGTACAACATGCATCTGTGCTTGACAAACTGTCCCATTCCAGAGCAGACTAGAGGAAACCTTGCCAAATATGATCACTGTTATCAGGCAAATGAAAGAGATTTACGTTAGAAAAATACGTATCTATAATTAACGGAAAACTTGAAACATTCTGCCAACAATGGACTCCTTATCAACCACTCGTAGCTTAAACATGCCATTTGATGAACATGTACTATATATTGCTAATGCTTTCTCTCTCTCTCCCTCTCTCTCCATAACTAGTACTAGTAGCAGGAGCTGGTTATGATACATGATGTATTCACCATGTCACTTCGTTCATCCGTGTACATGTGCATAACCACAATCTTCAAATATGTTAAGCTCATATAATATCGGATATTCTTCTATCTGAGACCTACTATATGTACAAATACCAAAAGCAGAATTAAAAAAAAAAAAAAAAACCTGTCCCATTCCAGCCTCCCACCCATGTCCACCCCACTAAATTGCCAGCATTGTCGGTCAGGATTGTCAGTGTGGTTGTCTTTGTATTTGTACATGCAGCAAGAGGAAAATGTCTCGACGACAGAGAAAGTGTTCCACGACCGACAGTACCAAGTGGACGCAGCCATCGTACGCATCATGAAGATGAGGAAAACCTTGACTCACAACCTGCTGATCTCCGAGCTCTACAACCAGCTGAAATTCCCTGTCAAGGTACGGGGGTTTGCAGACAAGATTTATTCCAGATTTTTTTTTTTTTTTTTTTTTTTTTGCTGCCCTAACTCTTTTTTTTTGCCAGCTCCAGTGGTGTTCCTCCCAGGTTATGGGTGGAATCCACGGAGGGCTCGAAGGCTGGGGCAATTTTTATTATGCATGATGATGGAGATGAGGATGATGGTAAGATGATGCTGTGGAGGTCCATGTGGTTTGGGACTGCGGGACAGGGCCGCATTCCACGCTTCCTGTCATAAATATCCCGGCGTTCACCAGGCCCGGGAAGTACGGCACCTGTGGTGCTGGCCGTGTAATCATCCACATCATAAGACGTGTCATACCAAGGGAAGCACCCCCAAAGTCGCACCCGTGAAGTGGGTGAATCTCGGCTGTGTGGCAACAGCCTTCCCATTGGGCCCATAGCACACTCGCTCTGGGTAGGAGCCGACCTAGGTAGGAAAAATCCCGCTTGTCTCGGCTGGGATTCGAACCCGGGTCTCCCGGTCCATGGTCCGAAGTGCTAACCACTACACTACGGGGGCCGGTGGTACGGAAGTTTTCAGGGGATTTGCAGACAAGATTTCTTCCAGATTTTAATGCTGTGATTTAATGTAATGTAAAATTTAAGAGTTCAAGTAATACTGCAGCACCCTTGCCTTCCTCCTCTTGAAGAGGGAGTAACATTGAAGTCTAAAGAATTTTGTGAAAGTTTATGATCATTGGATCAGGGTCGTACTGATTTCTGCGGCAGACTTTCTTTGACAAATGATATGTTAAAGTACCGGTACATTTACAGTTACGAAAGGCAGAATAAAATCTCTCGCCAAATGATAAGTAACTTCTGCACTCATACTTTTTCTTCGTTGCAGCCTGCAGATCTGAAGAAACGCATCGAATCGTTGATTGACCGCGAGTACATGGAACGAGACAAGGACAATCCCAACACTTATCACTATGTTGCTTAATGTCCTCACATTTGCCTGTGACTATGTGCTTAATCAGTTAAATGTCCTCTGATTTGCCTTTCTTAATTCTTGTCAGTTGGAATCGTTTCACTGAGTAGTAGTTTTTTTTTTTCCTCCCTCTCTTTTTTGTTTTGTTTTGTTTCCTTGTTTCTCAGTCTGTCATCTTTCCCTCAGGGAAAGGAAACCATTGTTTATTTATTTGGGGTTTCCCTAGATTCCCTGAAATGTGTGTGTGTATGTGTGTGTGCAGATGTTCAATTGTAGAGCAGCGTTTTAAAAAATTAATAAGAAATAAAAGAATACAATTAGATTGACTAGAAGAACTTGCATAAGTTGGTGAATCATCTGCTAGCTAGAGGAAACTCTGTTAATGTGTTATACTACTTTATCTTTGTTAATAGTCTGTTGCCTCATACATACTTAGCAGGTTGGATTTCTTTGTGTCTTTCACACGGTGAGTTGTCAAAAAGGAGTGAAAATAGTGGCATGAACAATGCTAGGACACAAATGAAAGCCAAGTTGTACTGAAAAAACTCCTTGGTAGCTGGCTGGACCAGCTTTGGTCTGATTGTTACGAAGTGTTGATTTGTTTGGCAGAACTCCAGTTCTTGGTGCCTAATGCACTGGAAGTTGAGTATTTGTTGGGGGGGGGGGGGGGGGGGTATTATGGCTGAAGTTGTGTCGTAGAATTACGGAAACAATGTACCTTCCCACAATGTTCCCAAGATACTGTTTTAGGTACATTGTCGTGAGCTGCACTGTACCCAAGGAATTTCGTCCCAACACTTTTTCTTCAGGAAAACTGATTTTGGGTGAAGTAAGTACTGGTTCAAGAACTGAGTTACTGTATAGCGATAAAATTCTGGGTTGATTGCAGTTCAGCAGTAGCTCAGTTTTGTTTCAAAATGATACCTGGTAGATACATCATGATAGGGACAAAGACCTGAAATACATTACGGGCAGGGACAGTGAATCACGGGTACATTGAGGTTGGTGTATTGTCTCCAAAATGCTACATATATAACAGTGGCCAGGTGAACTGTACTGTGGGCATTGCATTGCATTGTAACGTATGTATGTATCAAACATTTCCCCTGTACTACTGACACCACTGCACATCAAGTTACGAATTTTACAGAGTTTTTCTTTGCAGAAGGTGCTTTAAAGAAAAAGAAAAAAATGAACAGTGGACGCATTTAGCTTCAACAGTTCAGGCGTCCTGGTCATTTTTCTTGTTGATTTGCTGTTACTCCGCTGTGTGTGTGTGCGCCCATCGACCTTCTCTTTAGTTTGATGGACATTTCTGTTTTATGGCTCTTTCGAGGAGCACCACTGTATAATAATTTATTTTCTGAATGAGTTCCACAGAGTGTTGTATGAGTAGATTTCAGTCCTTCTCAGTTGTTTCTGTTCCATGTCGAACACCAGCTGAGTGGTGACTGGTGACAAGTGTCTCACGGACCCATTCACTGAGCAATTTTGAGATGGTCAGATGTTATGATAGAATTTTCATATCAACCAGCCAAACTTGTGAAGGGCTTGAGAATACCCATGTCTTGTTTTTATGTGTTAGTAGTTGTTGCTGCTGCTGTTGTTGTTTTTAATGGAGAAGAAATACTGATGTTTCTGTGAAACAGAATATGGTCCCAGATCCAAGTACTGCAACTTTGGGAATCCTAACTCTCATTAAAAATGACCGCGAATTGCATCAGTCGCTGTCACTGTCACTGCCTGGTCACACATCATCAGGGTGACCGAACATCCTCTGAACCAGAAAAGGGAGTTAGGATTCTGAGACATGCAGCACAGATGGATGTCATGTGCTATTTTTCTTTTTGAAAATGGGGGGGGGGGGGGGGGGGAAACCAACCTGATCCCACCTGATCGCTGATGCGTGTACCTGTGTACACAGTGTATAATCAACACAAGGTGGAAACCTTTTTTTTTTTTTTACTGTGATCTCTAGAAGATCAAAATAAAGAAGAGATTCAGGTTACATGTTGTTAGACAGACTTGGTACTGAGCACTGGGTTCTGAGAGTCCTCTGCTTGCCTTCCCCTCCTTAGTTGCATCCTCATCTCTGAACTCACTGTCCCCTATGGCAGGAGTAAGGGGAGGTAAACTCATGTGGCTTGTCTTATCAACCACTTCTTCCAGGGTGGTGCTCACAATGGTTTCCTTCATCCTTGCCTGGCCTGATATATGATAATACCCTAAAAAGGGAAAAGCAGATAGCATGTGTACTTTTTCTTCTCTACAAAGCATACATGCTGTCTGGGCAAAAAAACTACAAAATGTTCTGTCCGTGTTAAAAAAAAATCGTTCAGGGTTCTGTTTTTGTATGTCCATACAAACTTGTACATCGTTCTGTCTATCCATGTCAGTTTGTGCTTTGACAGGAATGGTTACTGGTTTCCCCTGCTCCGTAACCAAACATTCTCTGTCAGACTTTCAGCGGGTGAGGTGCACTGACCATTTGTGCACAGAGTGCAGGCTGTTTGCCAGAATGCGATAATTTTGTACGAGTGGCGCCGTAAAAATGACAGTCATGCTGCAAGGTTGTGTAGATTCGCCCTTGAACGGGGAGAGTTCGTGTCTGCCATATGGATGCTCCATGGTAGTAATATGACAGGCAGTAAATAGCAGATGTTAACAGCCAGTTTTGAGGAGAAGCGTCGGGGGGAAAAGGCACCAGAAGCTGTTCTGTTCCCTGTCAGCTTCGCGATCATAGCAGTGTGATTGTGTGTATGCGTTCAGGGGGGGGGAGTCTGTGGTTGTACTGATGGCGAGCATTCTGGTTTATCTGCAAGTTATGTCGGCCACCTGTCAGTGTGTTTGGACTCTTTATCTGCTAGGTGTCTTCTCAGAAGCGTGGAAGAGTGGGCAGAACTCTGGCTTGCTTCCTATGACTTGAATCTTGTGTACATAGATATATTTGTATTCACGTGTGCCGTTCATGTACTGTAAGAAAGGATACCAGGATATGTGTGTATACTTGTGAGTGCTAGCTGAGTGCAGGGTAAATGAAATGCAGTGTTGATTGTCTGTCAGACGTTGGGGCAGTAACCTTTCAGTTTAACAGCTTTCAACAAATTTTATCTTGGACTGACATGATTTTTAGAGGGAGTAAGAGCATTTTCCGCCATATACTTTTACCAGGAAACTGTTTACCTTGTCATCATTTGGAAACAATCTGTTGGTATCCGGAAAAAGGGCCTGAGAGCTTACCTTATTATTATTGCACTTGAACCCTTTTTCCAGATAATGAGAGAAAACAATAATGCCATGCTACAACCTTGAAGCTTTGATTATAGTACCACCACCTTGTAACTACATGTATTAGCTGCTGTTACTGACACGGCATAATCCTGAAGTGGCGTCATAACTGACTGTAACTTCATCAGCACAACATGAGGATGGTAGACACTTCATTTTGCTTAGATTTCTACTTGGTGGCGCCAGCTTGTTGAAAATGTGATTGCAACATTTATAAAAAGATCATTTGACTGGCTTACAAACCTAGGTTTCAGAGGTGTTGGTCTCGTGTCGAGGAAAAAAAAAGAGGAGGAGGAAACAGAGGCATGTTGATACTCCAGCTGTAATGTTTCTTTGTGTTGCCATACGAAAACCGGTTTTCCACCTGTGTGGTCATCCGCACAATGTTGTCTGTGTAATGCCAAACACAGGATAACTGGTATTAGTACTCCCATAGTCCGCACAGTTGGAAGTTGTCAGTACCAGGTAACCAACTCACGGAAAGTGTCATTGGTGTGGAACTTGCAGTCTCAATCAGGACTGCAGTTTCCTTCAAACATTATCTTGTAGTTCAAATTTAGTTTGTAACAAAGGTGAGAATAACCCTTGAAGTCTGTAGACATGAACAACTTAGGAACTGGTCCGAAAATGTGAAATGGCACTGTGGATGTGGATGTTGTTCACTCAGGTACCTTATTGCTGTGAGTGGCCCCTGCTGGAACATTTACCAAGCAACAAAGGAAACATGGACTTCGTTCAGTTGTCGCTAAGAAGAAGCAAGCATAATCATGCGAGAATGGGCTTGTCGGCACAGTGAGGTAAATGGACTCATCATCTGTAGGATCTACAGGTGTTGGGGGTTGTCCTGAAAAAAAAAAAGTTTCTTGTTTGGTGTATTACATGTATAACAGAACCGAGGGTTACAGAGTTGGTAGTCTTTGGAGTTGTACATTGTACTGGCATGTGTGTGTACATGTGTGATTTTTGCACAAGTATTTTGAGCAAGTTTTGGGAATGTTGTTGAAAGAGTGTCCAAAGGTTCTGAAAGGAAATGAGCTGTTGACAAAGCGGAAGCTGCTGTCACATTTTCCGAGGGATGAGTTCGCATATCTTCAGTACCTGACAACAGTCACGAGGATGGTTTGCGTGTGGGTGTGTTATGACAATACATGTACCTGGGAGGCGAAATCAGAAGGAGTTTCACTTCCCTTAACGTGGATTGAGAATTAAGATGGACACATGTATGTTGGATCTTGATGGAATGACATTGTTTGGTTTTGATGTGCACTGCCTAGTTGATGGACGAATGAAAGATGAGATTTGTTGGGGGGGGGGGGCTTAGCAAAGGGTCATCAGGTTGGTGAGGTGACTGCTGTATGGGGGGGGGGGGGGGGTGTGTACAAATGGAGAGGTGCTTGAGAAGTGAATGTATCCAGTGTGAATCTTTGGACTGAATGAGTGTGTGTGTGTGTGTTTGCGCATGTGTGTGTTTGAACTACGGACAGGAAAAATGGAATTTATTGCTGGCAGAACTTGTTGGGTTCGATGTTTTGTGTATAGTCAGTGTACATGCACCCAAACAAAATAAAATTTGAATTTGTGGCCAGTCTTTCGTTTTTTTCATTTTTGTAAATTATATAACAGCATTGGGCAATGCTCATATGATCTGCATGTCTCATCTCTATTTTGAAACATAAAACATTGAGAAAAATGCAACAGCTTGTTCAAGAACATGATTTATTACACTCTTAGTACTCTGTGAAAGTTTTACAACACTGCATTACATTTTTTTTTCCTCCATTTATTTCAGACTAGGTGATTCTGTTGGTAAAACCACAAAAGTTTCACATCCACATTAATAACCCCCACAACGACACCAATGATGCAGCATCTCCACACGGACGTACAGCTGTGGTCAGCATCCCACTGCTGTTTGGCGAAAGGCTTCATGTCCCGCGATTCAAAGGGTTGCTATACACAAAGGGCAGTGCAGGACTGAACACTAAACACTATAAACTGTACAAAGGTGATGACCGGCATCGGCTACTCTGGATCAGGAAGAGACTCCAGCCCCTGAAACAGAACATAAAGGGAATTGAGAAACAAGCGATCTGAATTGAGAAACATAACCATTCAGTTAAAATTTAGTACTGAAGCAAATCTGGGGGTAAGTATGTGTGTGTGTGTGCACATAAACATGACTGTGAAGTAAGAAACCATGCAAATTTATCTGGATACCAGAGGGCGAGTGTTTTGCCACGTGTGTGTGTGTGTCATCATGCAACTGACCCGTGGTATGTACACATTGCCGGTGATCCTCTGGTCTCTCCTGTAGTTGTTGTAATCCTGGTACTCAGCTGCCTCCCAGTCACGGGAACAGTACTGTGGAAATAAGTATTGGCAACTGATTAACACGGGAGAAAAAGTGTTCAACCTTTTCGTAAAAAGTTTTGACACAGAACTGCATACACCACGCTAGCACAAATCCCTCATTACCTATGATACCACCGGGTTGCTGGTTGAAAATCTGCTTCAAAATGAAACTGTTTCATAATAGAAAATCTCCAAGCTTTGAGAACGTAATTGACAGTTTAGCACTGCAACAGTCTAGGCCGGTCTGCACTTCAATACAAGGAGATGGGCTATTTGACAGCAACACACTTGACCGTTTGTCAGTGTGCATTGTAACTACACAAAGGCACAAGTGAATAATGAGTCTGTACATGAGTTCGACACGAGAGGTACCCGTTTCACGAATGGTTTTGGCTGGTTTCAACAACACAAAGGACAAATGAAAAAACACTAGACTGTAACAAAATTGTGCACAAATTATATCGTCAACGCACTGCATACTGACAAGGACGTTTACAATCATACTACAGGAAAAAATGCTGACAGTCCATACCTTTCCTTTGTGAAAAAGTTTGTTCATGGTCCAGCTAAACCCAGTAGGAATTGAAAGGAAAGTAAACACAAGGGCAGCGCTGGGTAGAATTTCGTACCACATCTTTGAAGTAGATGCCGAAACGAAGGTGAGCGGAAGTAGGTAAGGTCGATTGCAGCACCGCAGCAAATTGGTTGAAAATACAACCCAAGACTCCAGGAAAAATAATCAAATCCAGATTTAGTTACATGTATTTTCAGTTGTAAGCTTATATTGATTTTTTTCGCGAAGTCTCGACAGAGGTCATATTATCTTCACTGTGGTTGGCAATTTATTTAGTGTACTGCAGAACTATTTCGAAAAAAGAAAACAACATCCGCTTTACGAATTTGGGACTGTCAAACGACAAGGTTTCTAGGTTGCAAATTGCAAATTCTCTTCGAGACAAAATGACACAAGAGAAGGTCGAAAAGAACCCAAAGAAGGACGAGAAAAAGCCGGAGGAGAAAAAGAAAGAAAAAGACCATCCACCCACAAAGGTAACCCTTTTTCCCACCCGTCAGACGTACCTTTGCACATGTCTAGCAATGTTCTCTGCAGCGCGTTAACCGTTTTCATTTTCTGTTGTAGATTGTCATCAGGCGCCTGCCCCCAACGTTAACACCTGAAGATTTCCTGGAACAGGTCTCACCACTTCCAAACTATGACTTCTTCTACTTTGTCCGGGCAGACATGAGGTACAGCTATGACATAACGTAGATGTTTACCTTTTTTTTCCCCCTTGGTTTGGGGGGGTGGGGTGGGGGGTGGGGGGGTGGGGTAGTAGGCAGCGATATGACAGAGGAGCGCGCTGGCATATATGTTAAAGTGTGTGTGTGTGTGTGTGTGTGGTATATGTATGTGTGTGTGTGTGGTGTAAAAATAAATGAATCCCAGTGTGACTTCTCTGGCTCAGCTCATACAATAAATCATTGACACCAGCGTAGTAGTTCAATGAAGTTGCTAATGTCTCATTTTGTAAGCTGGATTGTTTCAGTCAGACTTGTTTTGTTGGATTGTTTCAGATGCATGCTCTCAGTCTTTCTTTCTCTGTGTGTGTTTGTGTGTGTGTGTCCTTTACCACAAAGAATTCAAAAGAGGCCCTGGGTTGGTTTTGGTCAGTGGTATTAAACTGTCTCAGTGGCAGTGAGTCAGTTTCAGCGCCAGTATTCACACAAGACTGGAAAAGCATTCTCTAATGAACTGAACTCAGAAATTGCCTGCTTCGTTGTTATTCTTCCCATTGTATCTGAGATACGAAGGTTAACATGACGCCTGCGGGCCCCTGGTCACTGTTTCGGTTCTTTAAAGGGGCATCACAGCCTGCATGGCTTGGGCTGTGTTGTCACATTTTTGTGTAGCTTCACTATTTTAGACTCCATTAATGACTTGACAGAAACCTAACTTACTCTAGTTGAAATCTCTTTGAAGCATGCTTTAAATGTAAACCAAAAATTCATGAAGGTTCAGTGCGTAAAGTGATCTTCAGTGGTAGTGTGTAGGTTTCATGTGTACTAGCTGGAGTCTTCTTTGTATGAGGCAGTCGCAAAAGAGGTTCTGGGGTACTGTAGTATCAATTTTGCAGAAAGTTTCAATTGTAGTGCATTCACCTAGAATCCCTTAGAAATCTAAATTCTTCATGCTCACTGTAAGTCTGTGATGCCTTGACAAGCTGGCAGCTTTTTCCACAAGTAGAGCTGACAGTGTGACTGAGAGCTCAGTAGTGTAGTATTAAGGTTACTTCTCACCATCTCTAACTTCCCACTGTTCTATCTTGCTGCAGGGTAAGTGGATGGGTGTTTGGGGGTTTAACGTCCTTTTCCACCACATAGGGTGATATCAAAGACGTGGCAACAATGAATAAGCCAGCACAAATATTTGGCCCCAGCCGGGATTGAACTCACGACCCGAGCATTAGAAGTCCAACGTTTTACCATTCGACCACCCCGGCTCCCCCTATCTTGCTGCAGATCTTGTTTGAAACACTGAATGCTGGGCTTTTACTGGGTTTCTGTTTTACAGCCTGGGCATGCATGCCTTTACAAGAGCCTACATCAACTTCCAGAACCCGGAAGATGTGTTCAGCTTCAGAGACAAGTTTGATGGTTATGTCTTTCTTGACGGAAAAGGTTTGTTGGGGCCTGGGAGAGATTTATGTATACATGTACTTACACTACAGTAATAGTAATGATAATAATGCAGTTTCTTGACTCGAGTGTTGCTGGTGAAAATGATGACTTGTGATGTTCTCTTGTAAAATTCATGCTCATAGTCATACAGTACTGACAGTGACAGGGCACATGAACATGGGTCATTCTTTGACTTTGCAGGAAACGACTTCCCTGCAGTGGTGGAGTTTGCCACTTTCCAGAAAGTTCCCAAGAAAAAAGCCAAGAAAACAGACAGCAAAAATGGGACAATTGAGCAAGGTACAGTTTCGAAACACACACACACACACACACACACACACACACACACACACACACACACACACACACACACACTGAATTGAAATTTACTTTTAAATGTTTGTGCCAGTCATTGTCGTTTTCTTGATAATGACACTTCTTTTTGTTTGTAATTGTGTTGAGCTCTTTGGTGTCCATCAACAGCAACAACAAAATCATTTTCTCACCTCTGAGCAGTTCAGGTTTGACATGTATCATAGAGGTATGAGTACTCATATGACGTGTTGCACCAGTTTGACTGCTTCCGTGTTTTTACTTCATTTTGAATCTAGATGCTGACTACAAGCGCTTTTTGGAATCGCTGCAAAACCCAGATCCTGAGCCGCAGGTGTCCCTTGACTCCTATCTTGAGGAACTTGAGGAGAAAGAGAGGCAGCAGAAAGGTGAGGGGTCAAACATATTTCACATCTGTTTATGTCTGTCATGGGTACAGTGTGCTTGTTTATTAGTATAACACTGTCTTACTGGGCTTACAGAATGGCACACTGGTATTGGTGATAGGCAGCTACATATACAAGATTTTACATGTAACTGCTATTATTGGACAGGGATGTCACTGGAGCTTGAAACCTATAGGACAAATGTCCTGGAGGGTGGCAGATGAATAGGACATTTGTCCTGAATTGGAACAAAACAATAGGACATTCTGGCACGCGACAATAAAGCATTGTAAAACAGGAACCACATAAACACAAGCTCCCCGAGTAGCGCAAGGCGGCAGCCCTCACTCGTTAAAATGTCACTAGTTTGTCCGCAATCAACAGAAACGCAATCGGACATATGACCTCCTCTTGAAATAAACAATCGGACATCTGTCCTGCTGGACAGTTTTTTCATTGGACATTTGGCCAATTCTATCGGTCATAGTCCTGTGTCCGGGCACCAGTGACATCCCTGATTGGATCGTCATTTTTCTTGAGTTTCTCAAAGAATTCATGGAACAACACTCAGCTGAGTACTAAGATTGGGGGGGGGGGGGGGGGGTGTGAGAGTTTAGCTTCCTTTTCCATCACGGAAAGGTGATATCAAAGACAGGGCAACGAGCAAAATGCCAGTACAAATATTTGGCCCCGGCTAGGATGTGTACAATAAGATTATATATTTATATAAGTACCTTTAGCCAGTTGGAAGTGTATTGATTATAAGTTAAAGTAATAATAATGATTATTACATAAGAAAATTTAAGTGGTCCGTGTAAATAGGTAGGATGTCTAGAAATTTAACATTTCACACATCGAGTTGTATTTTCTATTTGACCAGCTTCAAGCGGAGCTAAAGTAACCACACCACTCCTTGACTTCCTGAAGCGACGCAAGGAAGAAAAGAAAATGGCAGTGTTGGTAAGTTACACTGGCGTCATGTAGGCCAGCCTCCATCCTTTTAATCCAGTTACCTGTAGTTCAACTCAGATGTCCCGCAGCTCAGTAGATATACTGTAGGTCAACGATATCAAGAGAATCCCTCTTGGTTAATTAGGTAATGTTATGAAACAGAGTACTGATGCGTTTTGTGTGAATATTACACGGCATAAAATCTTCCACCTTTTGGGCAGATTTCCAACTTTGGCTAAAAATTTTCAGCTGGGGGGGGGGGGGGGGGGCAAGATGTCTGTTACCTTTGGGTGTGGTTGGGGGTGGGGAGGGGGGCTGTGCTGTGTATGTTTATGTACGTATAAAGGTACTATTTGGGTTAGGGCTATTTGTACTGTTGGTATGTAACTGTTCCTGTTATGTAAATTTATATCCATTCTTTGTCTATGTGTCCACGTATAGTATGAAAAAAAGAAAAACAGAATAAAAAAAATAATAAAAATTTTTTTTTCCTCCCCCCAAAAGCTGTGTGTCCTCCTCCAAAGCATTTAAAAAAAATCATTCTAAATCTCACAGATTTTAATTTTCAAAATTTGCCTTGAAGAAAGTGTGTCCTCTAAAGCATTTAAAGCATAAAGCATCCCTTCCCTCCTTCAGTTTAAAGCAGAACTCAAAACACATCTTTTCAAACTAGCTTTTAATCTTTAAGTTTAAACTCCACCGCCTGTATTGATGTGTATAAATGTGTGCGTGTGAGTGTTGTGAGTGTGCGTGAGCAAAAAGCGCATTGAGTGCTTTTCGAAGAAGAACTCCGCGCTCTACAAGTGTAATTTATTATTATTATTATGTCCTTTCTTGCCAAAAAGCACCAAATTTCACAGATTTTAGTCTCATTTTTCAACAGATTCAAGGAGAGCATGTCTGGCCAGAACACCCCCAGCATAACATGTCTGCTTTGCTTTGCTTTGTCATCAGAACATTGTGTGTGTGTGTGTGTGTGTGTGTGTGTGTGTGTGTGTGTGTGTGTGTGTGTGTGTGTGAAGATTAGTTTAGCAAGGACAAGATTTAATAGAGGTCATGTTACCTAATCTTTTATCCTTGGAAAATAAAGTTCATTTCATTTCGTTTCATTTCATTTCATTTCATTTCATTTCATCACAGAATGTTTCACACTGTTCCTTCTTTATTACCACGGATCATTTTAAGTCCTGATATTATGAAAAGATACAGGTTGGAATGAAATCCAGCTGTAGTCATTAATCATGCGCTGTGCACATTAGAAATGTGGAACTGTGGGTAACATACTTAGTGACAAAGCTAGGTCACCTGTTGAATGTAATTTGTAAAGCTTTGCATGCAGAAATTACGTGAGGAGCGAAAGCGACGTGAAGTTGAGAGGCGTCGCGCCAAAGAGGATGATCGTCGCCGTCGTAAGGATCGGGACGGAGGCCGTGACAGAGACCGTGACTGGTACTGGGAGGGTGACCCGCGAGACAAGGACAGAGACGGGCGGCGAGAGAAAGACAGGGACAAAGATAAAGACAGAGGGGATAGGGTGGACGAGGCACATCACACACAGCAACCTGTCAAAGTGAGTTTTCCGTCTGATTTTTACCTGAACGTAGATTAGACCAAATCAGAAGTGTCACCTTGTGAGATTAACACTTACATACAGCACACAGCAACTATAAACATTTACTGATTTAGTCAACCAAACTTTGGGACATTTGCAGGGCGTTTCTGCGTACAATTTAGGGTGACCTTGGTGTCAGAGGTCACAGGGATGTCAAAGTCACAGGGATTGGATGAAAGTTTTGGAATTGTTGTGTTATAATAATAATAATAAATTGCTCTTATATATAGCGCAGTATCCCAGCAGACGCTGGCTCAGAGCGCTCTACAATTACAGACACACACACACACACACATGGCAGCACATTTCTTTTTGCACTTTGATAATGGGTAATAGTACATTTTACAGTGACCTATAGTGATGATCAAGATCACACATGAGTCATAAAGGCTTTGCTCTTCTTGTGCCTTTCGCCTTACCTACCACTGATGTTTTATTGCGCAGCTTCTGAAGAACACAGAGCGAGAGAAGGAGCGAGAGCTAGAGAAGGAATCTTCTCGTGAGAGAGACACCGCCAGATCTCGCGACGACAGAGACGGCAAGAACAGCGGACGAGAGAACCTGCGCTTCTCTAAGGAGAATCGCGAACGAGAGAGAGCTGAACGGGAGAAGGGCGGGAAAGGGGAGAAGAATCCACCGCCCGACAAAGGCAAACCAGGCAGTAAAGCGCCCTCTGGTGCCAGAGGTGGAGACAAAGGGAGACCACCACGTGATGACAGACCATCGGACCGATCTCGTCCATCCCAGGACCGCGGTGACAGACATTATGACCGACCCCAGTCAGCACGCAGTGAATCTGGCCGGGGAAGCTACAGCGACCGAGAGAAAGACCGGCAGGGCGACAGAAACAAGAACCGAGGCTCAGAGCGCGACCGTGACAGGGATAAATACAGGGGAGGTGACCAGGACAGAGACAAAAATCGCAATCGGGACAAAGAGAGGGACGTAGAGAGAGATCGAGACAAACAGCGGGACAGAGACAAGGAGCGAGACAGGAGACGAGACAAAGACAGGTCAGTCAGTTTTCTCATTATGAGTTTTTGTGTTTTGTGTGTTTGTAACATCTAAACATTCATACAGTGAGTGATCAGAGCCCTTCCCCGTTTCCCTCCCCCCTTTTCTTAGACAAGCTTCTGCCAACCTCACTGTCCCATCTACCTTCTCTCTTTTTCTCTGTCCTTTTTTTCTCTCTCTCTCTCTCTCTGCCATTGTCCGTCGCCCCCTCTCTCTCTCTCTCTCTGAGTCTCTCTCTGTTGCCCTCTCTCTCTCTCCCTTTTATGTTCAATATTATTTTATCCTTGTACAGTTCCGGATCACAAGGGAAGAAAGATGACAATGCAGATGGTGCAGGCAAGCGCCGAGCAGAACAGACGCAGGGAGGAGACCGTGATCGTCAAAGGGTGAGTATTTCATATGCGTGTATTGCCTTTATGTTGTCATGCTCTCTTTCTTTCGGACCAGGCTTTGCAGTTAGTAGTCAGTGTGTGGACGACTCTAGTTACGCTTCACTGAGCGCTAGTGTTACGTGAGGTCTGCCGTGTTTTGCTGTGATAAGCGTAGACTAGTACGGGAACCCCTACTGGTTTCCAGACCCCAGAAACCTTTGTTTCATCATCACTACCTTGTCCCTTCTATATTTCTTAGAGACAGCGACTGAGGACTTCTATTTCATTATGGAGTATTTTGTTCATTTTTTTTTAAATGTTGGGCTGTATTAACATTTTAGAAACATTTGGGTTTTTTTTTTAAATTACAGTACTCATGTGTTTATTTTTGTCTTTCTGTACCTTTTTTTTTAATTTGAAAATTTCTTGGATAGTCTTTATGTGTGTGGACAAGTGAGAGTGTGTGTGTGTGTGTGTGTGTGTGTGTGTGTGTGTGTGTGTGTGTGTGTGTGTGTGTGTGTGTGTGTCCCTCCATGTTTGCATGTCTGCAAGTGTTTTGCAGTGATCCCTGATATCTTTCTTTCTGTTTGGTACTGCTTGCTTCTTATTCAGACCCTACTTTGCTTTATCATGCACACAAATAAACACATACAGTCCACTTCCGATTTGGCCAAGGTGGGTGTGTTGCTGGTTGGGGATGTGCGATCTGTGATGTGTTGATGTGCTGGCTTTAACTGTGTGTCATGTGAATCAGACAGATCAGCAGTCTTGTAAGTTTTGCACACCCGTCCGGTACATGTCAGTATCACTGAATATGCGCAAAATGACGAGCACAAGTGGGAAGAGTGTGGTTGTGGGGGGGGGGGGGGGGGGGTGTGCGTGCGTGCGTGTAGGGGCTCACATACCAAGGGGTTTCAATACCACAGATGTTTCACACAGCCCAATAGTTGTAGGACAAACAAAAAACAGCTGAGACAGAATAGGACATTTGTATACACCAAAGAGAATTAGCATATTTTCTCCTGTGCACTACTTACCATCACAAAGTCGGACTGTGATCCAACTGTCTTTACGTCCTTGTGAAATGGAGGTAAGAGTCAACTGATTCGTCTAAAATGCTTGCCATGACAGTCGCTCTGAGTCAGAGTAGTTTCTAGTAGCGAATATCACAAGGGACAAACTGCCATCACCTGATTAGGATTACACTGTCTGCCTGTTTAGCACAAGCACCAGCTTCACACATTGACATCCAGCAACGATTTCTCGGGCATCCATCTATGCTGGCCAAGTGCTTTTCAAATCCATGGCACTTAGGCACGTATACCGGAAGACAGTAGATCTTTTACCACACGCAAGATTGAGGTCCATTGTCAGCTGAAACAGATGTGAGCCCCATGTTTGTGTGTGTGTGTGTGTGGTCCCGATGGATCGTTTTATGTTTTTTTGTTGTTTTGTGTGGCTGTGATGTATTGATTATTGTACTTTTATTGTTGTTTTAGTGACCATGTTGTGTTGTTGATTATTGTCGTTTTCTCTTTGGTTCTGTTTGTCGGCCTGGCTCGTCAGGGGGAGATAAATGTAGGTGACAAGGGCAGGGGGCAGAAGAAAGAGGAGCAGAAAAGTGACGCTCAGCCGGCCGCTAAGTCCGCAGCCAGCGGGGAAAATGTAGACAAGGTGAAGGTCAAACCCCAGAGCAAAGCTGGAGTTAGGGAGGAAGTCACGCCTGACCGCACAGATAGCTCGACAGACTCTAAACCAGACACAGACGATCGGAGAAGAAAGCGAAAGGTAAAGTTATCACCAAGCCATTACATATGCATTTGGGCAAAAAGAGAAAAAAAACAGGTTTGTTTCAGGTTTTGTTGAGGTCAGTAGGTAGGGACTGTGTGTTTGTTGTTTTGGAGAGCGAAAATGTCTTGGGTCACAAATAAAAAGAGGTGTCAAGTCAGTCGAGAAACCTGAAACAAGCATACATTACTTGACATCATCAGATAGTTGTGGCAGAATTCATTGACTAACCCACCCTGCATTCACCTTAGCAATACACATTCTTTTTCATGTGTACAGTATCTTTACTTACGTATAATGGAAAACTGAATATACTAACAGGGTCCATACAGGTCATGGAATCCTGGAAAAGTCATGGAATTTGGAAATAGCTTTTCCAGGCCTGGAAAGTCATGAAATTATCTTGAGAGTCATGGAATTTCAGAATTTTATGGAAGCTATTTTGAGCCCAACAGTGAAACGGTCAGCTTGGTGATTACTCACAGGACTGATTGCCAAAAATATCAACGAACTGCCTTCCCATATATTGAGGCTAATGACTAACTCTGAACATTGGTCTTGCTGACTGCGATAACTTGGATAAGCTCGTACATGTAATTTCTACCCTTGCGTGTGTCAGTGTGAAAGAGGGCGAGGAAGGTGTCATGGAAAACAGGAGAATTGGCCTGAAAAAGTCATGGAAAAGTCATGAATTTTTGAGACTGTGAACCTGTATGGACCCTGTACTAATGAATGAGAAATGGCACCGTGTTAGACTTTAGCTGTTTCTCTTTCTCTCTCTCTCTCTCTCTCTCTCTCTCTCTCTCTCTCTCTCTCTCTCGCCCCGATTTATAACTAATAAACTAAACCCAGCCGTCGTAGAGATTTTAATCATGAAAGAGGGTGCATGTCATAATATCGTTTTGTTGTCTTTGTTTGTCACTTAACTCTTTGACGACGGAGCGCAATTTCTGACACACGATTTCCTATAGGAAATCGTGTGTCAGAAATTGCGCTCCGTCGTCAAAGAGTTAAAACTAGATTGTCTTACAAGAGACCCTGAAATCCGAGTCATTAATAAAATAGCCTGTAGAGTACTTACTCAAACCTGTCTCCATCCACAAAAACATCAGAACAAAACAAAACTGGTTAGTCTTCATTCATGCATTTCAGCATGCACATCTGGACTCACCTACTGAGACTAACACTTAAATGTTTGGTACACTGTATGCATTTCTGTTGTTGACCATTTGCATGCTGCACGGCTGTTTTTGCATGGTTCATGCCATTCTATGGGTGAAAATGTTTGTTTTATAAATTTCTCAGAATTGTGCATGCAGTGTGCCACCTGCACTCCTATTTTCTTCAATCCTTGTCACAATACATGTATAACAAAAGCCAGTTGTTCCTGGATGGCACTGTTCATCATTCATGAGTATGCCAGTTTAATTTCCTTTAAAATAACCAGTTGGCAGCTGACAGTGTGTGTGTGTGTGTGGGGGGGGGGGGGGGGCACTGTCAAAGTTGTAATAATGATAATGGATATTTATATAGCGCTTATACTCAGCAAGCTCTAAGCGTTTACAAAGTTTAAAAAATGAAATAAAATGGCATGAAAATAATGCCAGAGAGAACAATAGAAGACAGCAGTTGTGGCACACACACACACACACACACACACACACACACACACACACACACACACACACACACACTCTCTCTCTCTCTCTCACTCACACACACACACACACACACATACACAGAGAGTTCTGTCAGTCCCTCATTACCGCTGCTGGGCTGAGAACTAGTGTGTTTTTACTGCAGTTTTGCTCCGTTTGTTCATTGTGACCGGTTTTATAACTTTGTGACCTGTAATACTAAAGAAATTGGGTGACAAGAAACTCCGATCTGCTTTTCTCACCCTGACATAAATCAGTTTTGAGAGACGTTGTACATGAACCTGTGTTCATTTTCAGGCAGAAGTCAGCAGTTCAGCATCTTGGTATGCATCACTGCTCACACCACTGAGATCATGGTTAACATTTTCATATAATTATGAGGTGCAGGGTGTTAATTTGAAAATATACTGTGTACACTTTCTTTCTTTATGTACCAGGAGCGCCCTGAGCGGCAAATCTACGTCCCAAGGAAGGCCCTTGAGCGTCGCCAGCAGCAGCAAGATCCAGGCAAAGGTCTCCCTTCTGACACTAGTCAGGATTCTGGACAGGACAGCATGGAGCAAGGTCAGACTGCGCAAGGTCAAGGTCAGGAAGTCAAGGACAAAGGTAGTGGTGAAGAAAGCAAGGTCTCCAAAGGTCAGAGTGATGACAGGGATGGCGGGAAGCAGGAAGAGAGCTGAAGGGAGAGTGGTTGTCATGATGATAACATTTGTCATGGTTGCCATGGTAACTGTATGAGCTGTGTTTTGAGATGGGTTGTCAGTGACGACAAAAAAAAATCCCATGGTTACTATGGTAACTCTGCCTGTGTTTGTGCTCAAGGAAAAGTTGCCAAGGTGCTTGCTGACTGCCTGGTTTAGACCGTGTCTAGGACCTTGAATTTGATCTGTGATGAATGCTAGCCAGTTATTTTGTGTTAGAGGAGCTGAGAGTTGACAGGGCTAGCTGTTGCAGCAGTGGTACTATCTGCCAAAGAACTGTACTGGCTTTCTGTGCAATGTACCATGACCTGTCTGTTCAATAAAATGTTGAATCTTGATTGTACCGTCCTTTGTGGTGGTCTAGTTTGGGTTGGTTGGTTGTATGTTCTTGTGCTGTGAATCAGTGATGCTTTTTACAGGGAAATGGTACAAATTGGTTTGTCACAGTTCCTTCTTCTCTTTAACATTGACCTAAAGTATTAAGGCTTTCCATTTACACAGTTTCACAGCCGAGTATGAGCCTAAGACCATCAATATATTGTATCAGTAATAAGTATTGCAAGATTCTTAGAAATTCTGACAGCCGACTGGCTAATGACAAACCCTTACATAGTAAAATTGTGATCGAAACCTGTAGCGTCACATGCTAAAAGGATCTAGGTGCCTATCCAATTTTTTACGCTTAGGCCCTTGTACCAAATGATCCCACAATACTGCTCACGACAACACTTAGTGTATTATGTTGGTCAAATACAAACGATATGGTTCACCGTATCAAGATTCTTCCAGAAAACCGCTAACGTGCGTCTTGTTCTAATTAACAATTCTCTCCATTGTTCCATAAATCTTGATATTTGTGAACTATCTTTACGATAACCGATAGTGTTTTAAACGTGCAAACCTAGTATTTTAGAAACGCTCGAAACACAAGTACAGTACACACACACACACACACACACACACACTTAAGGACACCGCTGAAAACAAAATTCTTTTATTAACTAGCTAGGACAGGGGACTAAAAATGATAAACGTCAATGCAGAGCGAGCACATACTCCCATTCTGGGCTGCAGAACCAGGTACAGGTCTATAACAGAAAACATTGGGATTTTACAGTATGTGGAGCGGGAGAGTTGAACAATGTTTTTATTGATCATTAGCGTGTTTGTTTACGAAAAAAACCTTCACACGATTTTCGACCAGAACCTCCCCCCAAAACCCTTATGGACAAAGTTCTGAAGTTCAAGTTTATGGCCAAAGTTGTTAAGTTTTATGGCCAAAGTTGTTAAGTTTTATGGACAAAGTTGTTAAGTTTTACGGATGCATCCTGAAAACGGAGCAAGTATCTGGCGTTTGAATGAAAGTGCGCGTGTAGTTGCAACCACTACGTACGACAAAGGTAAACTTGCACTGCCGCCCACAGTTTCACAGTCAAATTCTTCTTCTTCTTTTTTGCGGTCGATTTGACTGGTTGCGTCAGATCTGCAGCCCTGTCGCAATGACGACGAACTGAATCCCACGGTCTTCTCCAGGTCATGACGGCTACTCCAAAGCTGCACCTGTAGCTCTGCACCGTCTGGCCAGGGCATCATGGAGCATCGTATCGTGGGCGAGACGGTAATGAAGGATATCTTTGGCTGGTGTCTGATATCCAGCGCCTCATGACATTCGTCAGTGTGGGCAATCTTGAGTCGGCTGAGATTGTTCAGTGACTGAAATAGTGAAATGGTCCTTAACACACACACACATTCTCTCTCTCTCTCTCTCTCTCTCTCTCTCTCTCTCTGTGTCAGTGTCCCAGTGATCGCAATTGCTTAGTGCTTAGTGCAAATCGGGCATAACGTCAGCGGGAACATCAAAGTAAACCCGGCTCCTCTCAAACTGCTGACGCACAAACTCAAGGTCACTTTTGCTGACGCGATCTGATGACGTCATGGAGGACCAGAGGGTAAGACTGTAGCGCCGAGACTGGCGAAGCAACCAGTCGAATTTCTCCCACGATCTCCTCGCCAGGACCTGAAATGGACGTAGAAAGAGAAACATCTGACGGTATGGCTATGAGGCGGTCGGTGGTCTAGTGGTTAAGAGACTTGTCACCAATGCGAGAGGCCAGGGGTTCGAGTCCCACTGTGTGTGTGTGTGTGTGTGTGTGTGCCGGGGCAGCGGAGGCCGTGTTTGTTGCTGCAGATTAAGTGTTTGTGTGTGTGTGTGTGTTTACATACATTATGACAAAAACCTGTCAAATGCATGCTATTGATTAATTTACCATGCTGTGTATCTTTATTCTTTAACTTTAAGACTAGTTTATTCGCCTGTGTAGACTGACTAGATTTAAAAAATTCTTTTATCAGTTGCCAAAATAAGTTAAATACTGTACCCGCATGGTATCCCACCATTTCAAGTCTTTGTATGACTAAACTTCTTGATGAAAACAATGCGCACGGACAGGAAAATAACGCCAGTGGCCGCTGATACACGTACTAACTCAGTGTTCGTTTTACATAAAACCAATGGAAACGAATCTAGAATTCAACTGTACTCCTTCAAAATCTTTTTTTTTCCTCTCTCTCTCTCTCATTCATGTATACCGCTCTGACGGCGAAGGTGACTGGCTGTCGCAGTCTCCTGGCCATTTTCTCCATCTTCTCCACCATGTCCCACGAATACGCCTCGTTATCCTGTCCATATTCCCAACCGGAAGTCCAGCCCAGAGACAGCGTCACTTCCGGTAAGATGGCGTTGACGGTCCGCAGGAAAGTGGAGGCGTTAATAGGGTCATGGATGGCGTTAGGACCCCGCACAACGTCAGCGTTCAGCCAGACTGGTCTGTTGAGACGCGCTTTCTGTTTCTGCAGGATCTTGAGGGCCGGCAGTATGGCCTCGGTGCTCTTGAAGTCCAACTTGATGCCCTTGCCACTGTCAAGGACGGTGTGTAGCCACTGGTCCAAGGTCATGTTGCTAGTGGCAACAGGACCGCGATGCGTCATAATGGGGACGTCAGTCTGTTTGGGAGTTCCCTGCCCCTCCAAGGACACGTCACCCTCAATCATCATTACGTCACCTGTAGACACGATTGTTGCCCTTTTTGTCAGTTTACCCTGAGGACTCTCATCCGGCATGGGTCGCTGTAGGATAATCATTTGTTGCCAGCCTAACACCACTGACAACACTGATAATTTTATGTCACCCTTTGAAATTTTTTTCATATTCCTTAGTTTCGTTCGTCGGTCTCTTAATTGCTACACCTCCGCATACCCATAATTATGATTAATAGTTCCAAATGATCAATAGTTCAAATTCCTTATTTTTGGGAGCTGCTTCTGAATCGGCGTCGTTGTGACCTAGGCGTTAAACATGCAGTCACTTTGTAAGATTTCAAAGCTGACACTAAAAGCAAAGAATAACAGCGCAGTATTTTGTTGTTGTTGTTGCTGCTGCTGTTTTCAGTTTTTTCGTCCGGTCGATAGTGAAGATCTGACACTTGAATTTTATTTATAAATACTAGAGGATTCTCATGTCGTCAGTAAGACAACATAATTCGGCAGTATGAATATAAACGGGTGGAAAGGACACACACACACACACACACACACACACACACACACACACACACACACACACACACACCGTGTACGGCACGTGCAAGGCTTTCGGCGTCATTAGCACCATGTGCCCACGTGACCCGCGCTGCGTCCATTTCCGGTACGTCGAAGGCGTGGAGTGGAGTTCCCGCCGTCACCACCAGGCGGCGCATCTGGTCAAGCCTCGTTTCAGGGATGTCGTAAAACACGCGTTGCTTGCTCCAGTCATTTCTGTGACCAGTAGAACATTGAATAAGACACAGTGCCTTTTTTTTTTTTTTTTTAAAGCATTGATCAGCATGTGAAAACATGTGACAGACATTGACGGTTTGCCCAAACCGCCCTTTTCAGTGAACACTCCGGTAAAGAAAGACTATGCATGCTAGGTTCAAAACTGAACTGAGTTACTGACTCAGTCAGCACTGCCCCAAACTTGCTGAAAAGATGTCGGCTACAACTGCTTTCGGCCAAGATGAAATAGGGAAGGGAATAGTTAAAGTAATACCGGAAAAGAGAACTGGAACTGATCATCAGTTCAACTTCTTCCAGCTCAGTTCCGCTCTAGCTCTCTTAGTACTGAAACGTGACCATTTTCCTGTTTTCTTTGAACAGCTTGGTTTTTTTTTTTCCGCAAAAGCGTGTTACCGGCGGAAGTCGAATATCCACTTCCGCCGCGACCACCACCAAAAACATAAAGATGTGGTTCATTTTTGAGGAACTGAGTAGAGCGGGCACACCTTATTCCCCCCCCCCACCCCCCCCCCACCTCCCCCCCCTTCCCCTCTCCCTCCTTCACTCCCCGTTGTTGGGTTTTCAGTACTGACTCTCTTTAAAGTCCTTTTGAAAATCACCCGTATATTTGCCGTGTTCACGTTTTGTCTTTTTTAGACACCAATCATACACGTCAGTAGCTAGGACATGTATCACGATCTTTTGCGGAAAAAAAACAAGCTGTTCAAAGAAAACAGGAAAATGGTCACGGAATCAAGTTCCACAACCGACTAAACAAAACTATGTAAAATAAGAAGAAAAATCAGTCAAATACGAATTTTCCTTTAGACACAACAACAACAACAACAAAAACCACAACAATAAAAACGGAAGGAAAACTGATTCACCCCTGCAAATTGTGTCCGGCCCTTATTCAGTTGTTTAAAAAAAAATTTTGGCATCAAGTTGTCATGTAGTATACCGCTGAGAGCAAGTGTGCGCGCGTGTGTGTTTGTGTGTGTGTGTGTGTGTGTGTATGTGTGTGTGTTTTCATTTCTTCTTTTCTAAGACTTCACCAGGACCCTCCCGACCAGACAATGAGAGACTGAGAAGCTGTACCCACCTGACGGTCAGTAGGTCGTACACCGTGCTGTTATGCCAGTCGGGATCGTCTCTTGGTGACGTCATCAACAACCCCACTCTCTCGAAGTGGCCCAGCAGCCAGTGGAAGTGTTGCCATGACGACGTCACTTGCACTGCAGGCGCACTTATCAAAATAGGCTGCAAAATATCAGCATACGATGCAGTCACTCAGTATGATCCGTTTTTGTACATCACAGGTTAGTGGTAACAATTCCTTCCATCGATGCGGGGGTTTGAGTTTGTCCTGGGACATCGGTTTTTTTGGTTGTTGTTGTTGTTCTTGGTTGTTTGTTTTTTTACCCCTAGTATGTGGCACCGTTAAACTGATTCGGGCTGGTTGTCGGGGGTTCTCTCTGGGTATTCCGGCATCCTCTCGCTTTGCTTTGAAAATGTTTAGCCAACGAAAAAAAAAAAATAAAAATCATTAATACCTGAGCTGTCTTATCCCACCACGTGATTCCGGCAACAGACGACTCCACTCCGCGAGTCCCGAGGCCAAAGTCGGCACCGCCCCATTACTCTGCCGTGTATCGGTAAAACACAGTACGTCCATGACGTCATTGTCTGGGAAATGGGGTGATTTCAAAATGAAAGACGTAGTGATCGTTTTCCTCAAATGACGTCAATGGACTTACTGCACTCTTTCCATGTTTCAGTCATATCAAAATACATGTGCTTCCCTCTTTGTAATGTCGGGCAAGAAAGTTCAACCAAGCCATGTGTTGGGCTCAATATGCCGCGGGACGCGATTGGCTGAATTCTGAGGGCTCGGCCTTTTTGATTGACAGGAGTGGAGTCGTCCGTTCTGTTGAGGTTCGGTGTCAGTGTAAGTGAACGCGCGTGGTTCACGTGATCGTGCGAGCTTGGTTCTCAGTGTTCGCGGCGCTTTGAGCAAAGCGGCTGGGATAATGCATCTACATTCATGCGATCATTATTATCATCATTAAAAATGAATGAAGACCTGATGATGCACACGACGAATGGCGTTCAACATACTCTCCATGCTCCCGCGTCCAAACCTGCCGCCACTGTCCTGCCCGGCACAACATGGCGACGACCAGCCCAGCACCAGGTGCATGTCGGGATACGTACTGTTCAGCATCTTCACCAACCTGTAATTGTCACACATGACAGCATCAGTAGTAGTTGTCGACAGTACAGAATGTCGTGACGATCGGCGTCAGTGTATTGCGTTATAAAAACTCACAAATGCGTAAAAAAAATGCGTCATGACACATAATGTGACGTCGTGACACATCAGTCATGACAGTATTTGACGTCATGGCACCTTCAGTATGGGACGTCAATGACACAGTCACAGCAATATCGGACGTCACAACACTGTCAATACTAGTAAGGAGAGCCACAACAGATTCAGTATGTCAAGTTTTTCATTGAATTTACAGGTTTAAAATGCTTCAGATCAGTATTCACAAGTTTTGCCTTCCGTTCTCTCAAGCGTGGACACCTGTTAACTATTTCACGACCAAGCACCCAGCGTGTGTGCACAGCCCTTGCATACCGTTGCCAACAACACACGCAGACCCCGGACGCTGACGCGTGAAGACGCTGTTACCAAGCACCCACAACCCCATGTTATCTCCGGGCTCACTGTGGCCGCTATGCCCAATTTTTCCAGTCAAAAATAGTTGTCCGTAAAGTACTCATAATTATCTTTCAAACTATACCAAACACGATTAAGAAACAGCTGAGGAAGACCCCTTTTAAAAAAAAAAAGAAGAAAATTTGCTAGAATCGCCTAGTTGGCAAGGGTTGTGCACGCACACAGTGCCTGGGTCGCGGGGGAATTCCGCGGCGAGCGGTCAAGGTCGGAAATGAGTTAATATCATGAACACCATAAAATTTAGATCGTCTGACTACGGCAATGAGAAATGAGAATAGACTCACCAGCTGGTACTGACGATGTCTCCTGTGCCGCCGGGGCCTGGCACCACGTCCACAGAGATGAACACTGGGAGATGGTTTAGCTCTGTGGACTTTGAAGCCAACAGCTCCAGAGCTGCGCCAAGACCTTCACTACCCTGTGGACGAGACATTGATTGGAATTGTTATCAGCTGCCAAATGGAACGGCCTTACTTATTACTCTGTGTGTGTGTGTGTGTGTGTGTGTGTGTGTGTGTGTGTGTGTGTGTGTGTGTGTGTGTGTGTGTGTGTGTGTGTGTGTTCCCCACATGTAAAATTTCGAGTGGGTTACGTTCAGTGTTACCATTTTTATTGACCCAGGATCGTCCACAACGTCCCCTACCGGGTCAGTCACGGAAGCAACAACAGACAACCGAAAACAATTGGCGGGAAAACTATGGCGATTGTTGGCCCTTGCTGCTGGCAATCATAATATTGTGGATAACTCTTAACAGCCCGAACCTGACCACCCCTGGCCACATTATGATAAAACTTGTTAAAAAGAACAAGCCACTGCACACCAGCAGTAGCCACTTCAAGCCACTATTACACGAGGCATGGGCCTTCCCCGCTAGGCTCAAGACCGCTGGGGATTGCATTATCGTGGCTTGAAGTGGCTCCTAACTGATGTGAAGATTTTCAAACACAATTGCGATTCAGTTCTTGCATGAGCTTTCAAGAGTTATGCTTATCGGTGACCTTGAACTTGAGTTTGATGCCGGACTCTGTGCCCATGGAAACGGCCAGGTCGACCCACTGCACCAGGCTTGTGTCGCTGACCATGCCGGGAGGGGGCGCCATCACCAGGTCCTGAAAAGGTCTCGGCGATCCAGACAGCTGCACAGTGACGTCACCACCCAGCACCATCGGCCCTGTGTCTAACGATGGATAAAGCTTTTATTTATTTTATTTATTTTGTGTGTGTGTGTGTGTGTGTGTGTGTGTGTGTGTGTGTGTGTGTGTGTGTGTGTGTGTGTGTGTGTGTGTGCGCGCGCGCGCGCGTGTGTGTTTTCTTTTTGTGTTCTAATTTGACAGAGACTGACAACAAGAAGTACGACAATGATGTTGATGACCATGAAGGACAGGCGATAACGACACAGCCGATGACATTTCAGTGATGAGGGTTGAGGAAACATAATCGGGTGTTTTTGTCATGTCTCTGACCGGATTGACTCAATGAAGACGTTCACAATTTGCACTTATGGATAACTGACTGACCAGGTGTTCTGGTTATGACATGGTTACATAGCGCAACTAAATTAACAGATATTAAAATACAGATAACGATGACGAAAACGATAACGATCCTTTATTTTACAACGGATGAAGTTTTATGCAGAGAGAGAGAGAGAGAGAAAGAGAGAGAGAGGGAGAGCTCGGAGAGAGAGGTTGAGTTTGGATGGCCAAAATTTTACCCTGACAAGTAACGAACCCAGAAAAAGGTGTTACTGGATGCATACTGGAAAAAAATGGACACTTCAGGATTCTTACATGGCGCCGACAGAACTTTCATCAGACTGTCTTGGCTGTTCAAGTCACTGTACCACGTGACCTCCAGGCCGTCGTTTGATTGGAAGGCTGGTGGCCGGAAGTGGGAGTGGTACTCAATCTTCCATGTTGGAAGGAACGCTGGAAAAGCACGGACTTATTCATGTGACGGAGGGTGATGCAGACATATGGTAATCAGTTATACCAAACTAATGTGGAAGATTTCACCAGAATATTACTGTTATCAGGCTGTTACAGCGTCAGTGTGCGCGTGTGTCAGCGGTGCGGTGTGTGTGTGTGTGTCAGTGTGTGTGTGTGTGTGTGTGTGTGTGTGTGTGTGTGCAGGGCGGGGGGGGGGGGAGGGGAAGGGTATTTGTATCAAAGACCTTAAATAGGCTAGTAATGTGGATCCTTACAATTAATCGCAAGTACCCTCGACACTGAAGTCAGTCAATCATTCAAACGTTTGAACTGTTGCTGTGCCGCTGTGCAGAACTACTACCCAATCACAAACAATTATTAATTATAAAAAAATCGCTTCAGTATGAATGCCAAACAAATGTGAAACCTACATTCTCTGTGAGAGACCTTGTTGAAGACGTAGACCGCCATAACGAAGGCGATGACGGTGAAAAGGGTCAGGCCACACAGCGCCATCTGTAGGCGACGTCTGCCGTTCATGGCCGGCCGTCCCCACATGGCGGCGGACGGGGCGTTAAACACAACTACACGGGTCTTGTGACTACGCCGCATGGTTGTAGAGTAAACTGACCACCTGAACGCACAATACTCAAGTTGAACACACACACACACACACACACACACACACACACACACACACACACACACACACACACTGGGACACACACACACACACACACGCACAACGTCACACACACACACACACACACACACACACACACACACACACACACACACACACACACACACACACACACACACACACACGCACAACGTCACACACACACACACACACACACACACACACACACACACACACACACACACAACGTCACACACACACACACACACACACACACACACACACACACACACACACACACACACACACACACACACACATAACGGCGAACAGAGCCTTTGCCATAAGACCAGAGAGAGAGAGAGAGAGAGAGAGAGAGAGAGAGAGAGAGAGAGAGAGATGATGATGTTGATGATGATGATGATGATGACGACGACGATGGAGACTGATGAGCCCCCGCGATGCGAACAACCGCTAAACGACTGACTGGTGATTATCAAGGCCCCAAATAATGATTACATTTTCAGCAGATGAAGACCAAAAAGGCACAACAATCACTGGTGGCTTTTTAAATTTCAAAATCCGGACTGATCTGACTGACTTCAATCTGTTCAAACGACTGAATTCTCACTGAAGATCAGTTTTACATATTCTGCACGCCTAGTTTACTCTTGCTCACGTGACAACTTGATTCGACCAGGCTAACGTCTCAAGTAAATTAACACTCACTGACTGTCAGTACTGATCGTGTGTGGTGTGTCTAGTCGGTCACCGATCAGTGTCCACACCGATTAACAAACAAGGACAAGGTAAACACCCCCCGCCCCCCACCCCCATGTCTAATACACTACCACTTTCAAACCATGCACGGTAAGTTCCTTACCTTGGTAACAGTTCTTACTTCAACTCAAGGACGCGTTTTGTTCGTCAGTTTCCGCCGGCCTATAGCCCTCAGTCTTTTCGTGCTTGTGGTGATATTTTCATAATGAAGGCTAAGCACAGATGCCCGGCGTCAATTAAGCGGTTGATGCGCATCAGTCGACAATCAATACTGAAGGCATGGTGCTTACAGCTGCTGCTGCACAAATAATCAGTACGTCTGGTCTTAATAACAGGGTTGGCGGCCATACAGAATTTATAAAATGTATGTATCGGTTTATCTGTGTGTGTAGATGTGGGGAATCGAGCGAATCGTTCAGTTGTACTGACTTCGAGTTGCTCGAGTCGTCGTCTGCTTGGTCACTGACGGGGTTAGGTCCTGTGATAGACACTGATGGTGACGTCACGTCAGTGAACAGTCAGTAGAGGCAGGGTGCCTCCAGCACTCTCTGTCCGAGTCGGTGACCCGGGCTGACCGTGACACTTCCCCCCCCCCCCTCCCCTCCCCCTTAGTCTTCAGGTCAAGTTGACTGACGTGGTCAATTTGATACTGGCTGGACTAAAACTGAGATAGAACTTACACCATTCTGAGGACACATTTCGATAATTGGAGAGCCTGCCCGGCCAGTCCGTACTACGCCGGCTGTCACGTCATCGACTGACGATAAGTCGGTTAGTCAGCCGGATCCGTGACGTCACACCGCGTCACTGCCAGTTTACGGCCGGGTCAGCTGGTCTTCGTGCACAGTCACTATGACGCCGCCGGCTCAGTCCCACTGACGTCACAACCGTGACGGCCGGATGCTAAAGACAATCACTGAGTGGAGCGCATCGGAGTCGGATCTTTGTTCTTTTAATTTGCATTTGATGAACAAAGGTACTTATAACTTGACTGACTGGTCTCAGTTCTGCCCAAAGCTAAGCAAAACAGCCCTCACACACCCCAAAGACACTCGCCTAGCCAAGCAGCCAAAGACACACGCCAGGAACAACTTGTCCTCAGTTAAGGGCCAAAAGCCATAGGACGTAAAGCAAGCTAATGATGATGATCTCAGTTCTTCACTGAGTCTCCACTGACCCGGCTTAACTTAGTGAAAACTGACTGAAAAGTTCGGAGAATCAGTCCGACACGTGCAGGACCCAGCCGGGACAGCGGTTGACAGGGTAGCATCCATGTTGAATTTAATCTACACTTTAAAAAAAAAAGTGACGTGAAACGATTGTATGTTGTCAGTCAAGGAATCATGCCACATTTTCGGTCTGCAGACGGGTCAGTACACAAATTATTAGTATTAAAAAACAAAACCAACCAACCAAACAAACAAACAAAGAAACAAACAAACAAAAACAAAAACCCAACAAAACTTCTTAGTTCTGGCTAAAGCCATTCCTCCCCTATCCCCGCACGTCAGTTTCTTCGACAGACGCCTAGATTGAGTTATGGATGTAAGGGATGCGACTGCCCGAGTATTTCTGTTATCACCTCGTTATCTTCCCGACCCACAGGCCAAAGGGAGACCAACCTCAGCAACTCCCATCCGCGCGCACTGATTGGTCCGCAAAAATAGATGTGTGATGCTGATTAATAAACATGGCCGCCGTGTAGTGCCCGTCATCGCACCGACTGTGTAATGTTTCTTACCGATTCCTGCAAGGTGCACGCGTCTGAATGGTCAAACCTGTACATTTTCATAAACGTAAAAGGTAAGCAAGTATACGCCATTGTGTAGAAGTCAGAGCAGCCACGCAGCTGGGCGCGTGACCTCCTTTGTGGCATCGGTTTTTGTCTGAGCTTTTCTGGCGAGTGCTTCGTGTATGAGTCAACCAAACGTAGCAGCACGATCAGTGTCATCATCATTCTAGCGTACATGGATCTCAGTCTGCAAAACCACTCCCGTCCTGGACCTACTTTTATCGCAGAGCGAGGTGCATCGGTGCACACGGGAATCCAGAAATCATACGGCCGAGTTGCGATTTGATTTTGCTTGGCAGACTCGCGGTGCCATTCCTCTTTGAGGGTTAGCCGCTTGGTGGAGTTTGGTACTGGGTGGTGCCAGCCGACAGTTCTAGAGAAAACACATAGTGTGTGTGTGTGTGTGTGTGTGTGTGTGTGTGTGTGTGTGTGTGCTTCCCCTGCTGTAAGTGATTATGATTTCATTTCCTTCGAACGCCTTTGCTTAGGCCTGCTTACAAAGCTTGTTCAGCATGGCTGCCTGTGCAGGTTGTGTTGTTAGAAGTTTTGTAGTGTGTAGCATCAGTACATCCATGTGGATGTATAAATATGAACAAGCAGAGGTAAACTTAAACAGTTACAGTTTCATGACTGTGGCATTCTCTCTTTAGGAAAGTCAGAAATCCTGTCAGTCCAAGTTTTTAACAGTTGTTTTGCTGTTGATCGTAAGTGGTTCTACTTAGTGATTACATTTAGTTCCAGAGGACTTTGCGGATGTTCATTTCCTGATGAACCGGTAGTGAGAATGACACAGTCTGACTGTGTCTCTGATTAAGTAGATAGGCACAGCAGAAACGCCTGAATGTTTGAACAATGGAAATGGTTGTGTGACCTGTATAATTTGCATAGATCTGTTTTGTACAGTAAAGGTTTGCATGAGCAAATGTTCAGAGGAACTTAAAGATAATTTGCATTATAAACAAGGTGTACAGACACTGAGAAAAAATCCTGATCCTAGGCTAGAAATTGGGTTAACACAGGATTAAGTGGATTATCTCTGCCGTTTGTTCCATAGTTCTTTGGTAGTATGGAATTGAACTCATTCCGCACGGGGAGTGGGAGTTTTCTCCCTTTACATTCCCCGGAAACTAGGTGTTTTGAGGGTTAGTAAGAAGAACTGCTAAAAATGACGTCTCTTTTCACACCAAGGACTGTGTATACTGTTCTACCCAACACAACGTTTGAACACAAGGGGACGCATATGTGGTCAGTTCGCAATCCACGTGAACAGTGCACTGCAAATTTCAAACGTCCAGACCATGTATCATTGTATGTAGTCCGTCATAATTTAAATGTCGTGCAGGATGAGAGTTAAGGTGTATGATTATTGACATTCATGTTTTCTCTTTGATCTACTCTCATGTTTTGCGTGTGTGTGTGTGTGCAGGGTAGTCCTTAACCACTATACCTCCAGGGACTGGGTAATTGTCACCACGAACGAGGTGCTGAGCTGACTGTAAGAAGTTTGTTCCTCCTGTGGAGTTTGGCGTTACGTTTTGCCCATGACTGACATGGCGCAGGGTCGACCAATCAAGTGCGTGGTAGTGGGAGATGGGACGGTGGGAAAAACCTGTATGTTGATTTCCTACACCACAGACAGCTTCCCTGGGGAATACGTCCCCACTGTGTAAGTATCTGGTTTAGAATTCTTTATTTAATAATAATAATAATAATAATGAGTATTGTATAGGCGCTTTACCCAATTTCATGAATCGGCTCAAAGCGCGGCGAACTGAACCCAACACGCACACTCATGTGAATCACACGCATTCTCTCACACACTGGACATAAACACATTACAATCACGTGGTGCGAAGGGTCAGCTCAGCTATTTAAGTTTCGGAATTTAGAATTGCATTTATTTTTCAAATTTTGTGGACTGAACATTTCCAAAGCAGAGGGGGAGGAAGCCGGAGTACCCGGAGAGAACCCCCGACGATCGGCCCGAATGAACGGTGCCACGTACGAGAAGGAAAAATTCTTTTCCCCGAGTGGGACTCGAACTCCTGACCTCTCGCATTGGTGACAAGTCTCTTAACCACTAGACCACCGACCGCCCCATTTCCATAATACAAAATGCTTGGTCATTTCCAGTAGGAAATTCCTAGCTACTGTGACTGATTATAAGTACAGTCAAACCTGTGTAAGGCGGTCACCCAAGGGACTGGGTCAAACTGACCACCTTAGACAGGGTGACCGGGTTATCCAGGGTGTCATGTCAACAGCTAGTGTGTCTGGGGATCCTCTGGGGTGACCAGGTTAGACAGTGGTTTGGCTTATACAGGTGACCGCCTTGGCAGGTTCGACTGTATATAATACAATTATAATACTTGTAGCTCTGTAACCTGTGAATAAATGATAGTTCTCAGTGTTTAACCATAAAGAGTGAAAAGAAAGAAATGTAGAAAATATAAAACTTTGAAAGTTTGATGGAAAATAGACATATTAAAATACAGACAAAACTGAACAAGTGCTGGCAAACTCACTGCAACTACGGGCAGCACTCTTCCTATTAATCATTATTAATGTATTATGAGCACGTTTCAGCTCATTAGATTTATGACCAAGAGTATAGATTTACCAGTACTCACGTTCTAGTGTTATTAACTTTAAAGCCTGTAGTTTATATAAATTTGTAATGCTGCTAAGATGAAAAGCTGCCACTTTCGAAGGTCAGCGGCTATTGCCAAATAGAAAGTTGTTTCATTTAGGCATTGTGACCATTTTCCTGACTTTGTGTCTCCTAATACTAGAAAAATACGACTTTCTTTGAACCTATGGTTCATTCCTGAACAGACTGGGACTGGACAAAGCTTCTAAAAATAGCCACCAATCTGTGCCATTTAGCTGGTCCTCAGTCCGCAACCAAATAACGTTGACCGAGTACACTTTTAGAACAACTTGTACGCCGGCCAGACTCACCACAGTGGTCTCAGATGCTGTATCACTAAGTGACTGATTCTGATGCACAGGTTCAGTGCATTCACTGATTCAGTGAAAAATTTTCCACGTCTTTGTAATCCTGTCATACATACACTGATACAGACCTGCCTATACTACGCACTGACCATAGAAAACTAAGTAATTTTGGGCTTACTACGCAACTATGCTTTTAATTGCCCCACTACACAATTTTTTTCCTAAATCTACGTAATTTAGCGTTTCATCAAATCCGATCTGAACTTTTGCTCGCGCCGATCCAGCTTTTTGAATGAGCCTCATTCAAAGTTTAACGATGTATAAATACCCGGTAGAAAGAAATTTGGCTAGAAACAAAACAAAACAACAAAAAAAAACAAACAACATACTGAGATACTATGGTAGTACACTGTAACCAGTCGAATCAAACAAGCCAAAGAATAGAATAGCTGATTTGTAGCTTAAGCAACAAGCTGGCACATTTTGGTTAGGATATGTTAGGACTACTCATTTGGCCAGGAAACTACTCGTTTGGTTTTTGGCACTACTCATGTCATGTTTGGTGGGTAGGCAGGTCTGTACATATTGAGACTTTAAATGCTGAACAATTTTTTAAAAGTCGAATTTGGCCCTTTTTAGTAGACTCTGAGCTACGTTTGATCCTATTCCAAACTTTATGGCCCAGACGGTAAACCTCTGTCTAGTAAAACTGTAATTTAAAGCCAATACATGTACTTTTTTCAGTCATGGTACTTTCGTACTATATGAATTATTATACCCAATTTGTGTTTTTGTGTTAGCTAAAGTATGTTGGTCATCTGAATAGTTTCTGGTACAGTCTTGTGTCTGTGTTTTGCAGGTTTGATAACTACACAGCCAACATGATGGTGGACGGGATCCCCGTCAGTCTGGGCTTATGGGATACTGCCGGACAGGAAGACTACGACAGATTACGTCCCCTATCCTACCCACAGGTCAGTGGGGCATGTACTGAATGTGATGTCAGATTGGTGTAGTTGTGACGTGAGGACTGCTGTTTTCAGTAATGTGAATCAGTTTTCTTTTGGATCGTGAAACATTTTAAGCCCTGATAGAACTGATGCTGTTGGACTGAACGTAGAAAACTGATCAGCTGTGTTTCGACATTAGGACTACGACCATTTGTTGATTCTTTAAATTCTCCAGTTTCTTACAGTGGAGGGAAGGGCATGTGTGTTTGGGTTTGGGGGGGGGGGGGGGGCAGGTGATGTCTCAGCGTGCAGTGTTTGAAAATGTTTTTTTTTTTTTTTTTTTTTTCCAGACGGATGTGTTCCTGATCTGCTTTAGTGTTGTGAGTCCTTCATCGTATGAAAATGTCCTAACAAAATGGAACCCAGAAATCAAACACCACTGTCCTGACGCACCCGTCATTGTTGTAGGTAAGTGGGGGAGACTTGAGAAGTGTGTAAAGCTTTTTCTAGAACTCTTCAGTTTTCAGCTGGAAACATGACTGACCTGTCAGTAATTGATGACTGCTTCAGTTTTGCTGAAAGTAGAACCTTTGTGGTTGTCTGCCTGCTTTGCATGAAAGTAGACTATAACTATCTGTAGTGCAATAGGAGTGCAGTCCTTGTCTTCAGTGAGCTCAGATTTCAGATGAAATCTCAGTTATAAAGGTGCCTTCTCCTTCTACATGTGTTTAAAACTTAGGATGCGGACCTTAAATTCTGGCAATTTCCTCTTCAGGCTCGAACCTTTCTGCTCACCCAAAATCTTAATGATCGTTGTGTCTCTACACTATGATTAGTGTGAATTCATTTCAGTTTTCTATGACCCATGGATCTCTTCCTCAGTTGTTTTGTACACAAACTTTCTAGACACACAGTCATAGACAGACAGGTTAAGGCAAAAGCTAAGACAGAATGAACATACCCCTCGAGGTAGGATAAAAATAAAATGTAGATTCCCACAAGACTGAATCTGTCTTGGAACACTTTTGGATGCGGGCACTTCAGTCCTCATACTCACGTAAGTGCGGTTCATCCCATGCATGTAACTCGGTTTGTGGTCTGGTCTGCACTATTGTTGTTTTGCTGTGGCAGGTACAAAGATAGACTTGCGGGAAAACAAGGAGGCGATTGGTCTGTTGGCGGCCCAGGGGTTGTCGCCTGTCAAGCGCGAGCAAGGCATTAAACTGGCCAATAAAATACGAGCAGTCAAGTACATGGAGTGCTCTGCCCTTACTCAACGTGGGCTTAAACAGGTGTGTCTCGTCATTTGCTTGTCTTTACTGCATGTAACAGGGTTTGATGTTTCCCATTACCAGGGCTAAATTAGGTTGGGTGTGAAAAACAGTGGGTAGTCTGCAATAATAATAAAATAATTCATATCCCCAATCCCTGTTTAATTATGCTGTATGACATATCTCCCATAATCAGACCTGATTAACTTAAACAATGACAGCACATGCAAACAATTACAGCCTTGGTACAGGTTTTCTGGTCCACTAGTGAAGGGCAGAGAATCAGGCAAAATAATGTGGTTCATAAGATTTATGTCCCCTTCACTTCTTTACCCAGGGGTGCGAGCATTCATGAGACCAGAAGCTAAATACAGTGTAGGTGTCGGCTGTTTTAGACTCAACACATTGTTTTTCAATTTGTATGCTGCATGTATAACCTTCCTTGTGGTAATGTTTTGTTGAAATTTTCATCACCACAGGTATTTGACGAAGCCGTGCGAGCTGTCTTGCAACCTCAGCCTATCAGGAGAAAGCAGCATAAATGTGCACTTCTGTGATTGGTCACACTTGTATATTTTGCATAATTGCTATGGAATTTTGTGTACTAGGCCAGGTGGACTGTCTGTATGTATCTCACTTGGCTACATGACATCACTACTGTTAGTAGGCAACAAAGTCGACTGTGAAGACAACAGCAAAACAATGCCCTATACTTCATATGTTTTTTTGTTTGTTTGTTTTTTTTTTTAGGTCAAGGCAAGGATATATTCTATAAAAGTCGTTAAGTCAGTGCAGAACTGCCTATCAGTGTAGGTCTGCATAGTCTGTTTCTGGCGTAATCATTAATAACAGCAGTTGCATATATATGGAAGAGGGTTTTTTTTTATTGGCTTGAAATCTGTCTACAGCTTCAGTATTTTGTTGATCTGGCATTTCTTCATTGCTGATAATAATTTTTCCGGAGAACGCTGCTTCCTCAGCTGTCGAGTCAAAATCACAGACACTGTGGTCATAGTTGGGAATGAATCTGATATTAATGTAGCTTTGTAGGAGAAATTCTCTTTGAATATCAACGGTTGATTCCTGAAGTATATGTACAGTAATGCATCACTCAGCTCTTGGATATTGGCGGAAGATGGTGGATCAGTATTATAGCAGAAGTCCACAAACAGACGGCTGGGGGAGAGATGGAATGTGTAACAACCACCTTGTTTGATGCAGGCGGGGGGATTTTCAGTCATTTGGCAGTTTTCAGCCAAATTTCCTATCCTTTCACTTTCAACTAAAAAAAATACCCTCCTAGTTTCAAGGGGGGGGGGGGGGGGAGTGGGGTGCACACGGTCATGTATCGTGATGCATGTCATGCCATATGGGACAATCTAACTTCATTTTTGAAGAATTGCATGTCAGGTCCAAGGCAGTATTTTACTTGGGGGTGCCGGATGAAACTATTAAACGCTTTTGAGCTTGGCGAGAGTACTGCCTTAATAAATGCTAAAATTTGTTTTCTTAAGCGGGGTGTTGCCCATGTGGTCCCCCAGCAAGGTGCTGCCTGAGCACCCTGGCCTAGGTTTCAGTCTTTTTTCCCCCCAGCAATTCCTCAGCCTCTTGATGTAATGAGTCCTGATATGGGAGAGTATTTCCATGGGCACTGGGTTCGTAGTCAAGCAAACACTTCCTACGTGCATACTGTAGCAGATACACATGTACTACCAGGGACATCTCTCTCTCTCTCTCTCTCAGTCAGCATGTCTTGATGATGCGATAAGCCTTTGTCAGCAAGTCATTCAATGAATGTTGCAATAGTTGTGTCAGTGAAAATGAAATCCGTTTGATCCCAGTCCCAGGAAAGAAACTTGCTTTTGAGCTTGAGGAGAGAGACAGCTTTTCTGGTGCACATGAAATACTTTCTCACTTTGTTTTTTGAATTTTTTCTGTGTTATTTTAGAATTACTAAAAAGTGATGGATACAGATCTGTTCATGTTTGTAGCAGTTAAATTTTGTGAACGTCTTGAACAAACCATGCAAACTAAAAATCAGTGAATTGGTTCATAATGTGCACTTTGGAGTCCTTTCTGTCTGTTCACTTATTTGACAGCTGCAAAATCTTCTGAATGATATTATATTTTTCAACTCCACATGTTCTAGTCAGACTCTGTGTGTCAAGCGGTCATCTGTGTTTCGGCCGCGGAGAGTGAGGCTTTGGAAGGGGTCGTGAATTTTAGGCAGTTCTTGCTTTTACCACGAACTGTCTGTTTAACGTCTGTTTTGGGTGATGTTCTACTCCCCCGTCTTTCTTTCTCAGCTCATTTCCCTTACCCCTTCGCCTTTGAGTGCATGAAATGGAATAGCACACTTCGTACATAACCTGTGTACAAGATGATAGATGGTACTGTCATCTTATTTTCAGTACAATATATGTGATCCTCCTCCTGTGTGTAACTACTTTGCAATGTAAAGTTCCATACAAGCAGGAAACGTGCATTATCCTTCATACATCATTTTCTACAGTACAGCATTTTCAAGTTTAGTCATATCAGTTGCCGAGGCCCTTGCATTTATTTTTTTATTATTTGCTTTCATTGGGTTTACGTTACTTGTGCTCTGTATGAGTTTGTTGTCAGTGAGTGTGCTGGGGTAAATGCTCATTAATTCTGTCCCTGAATAAATGAAGGGAGACTTGCTTGATTTTTTTCCTTGTAAATTTGGAAAAAAAAAAAAAAAAAAAAAAACCCAAAGGAGCTGGCAGTGCAGATCTGTTACAGCATGGGTTGTATTCAGCACTTGTTGGTATTGTTATACTTTTGTATATTACAACCTCTTACTTGCGAGGCCACAATAGTGCATTTGTATTTCTGTTGCTTGGTTTTCGCTCAAGATAGTGCTGGGTTCACCAATACAGTGTTGTGGGCATGTAGGTGTGGGGATGGGTGGGTGGGTAGGGAGGTGGGGTGTCATTTCTTAGACTGGTACAGGTATAGAATTCCTGGGTTAACTGTACGTTTAGAATTCAAATTTGCCGTTTGTTTCTGATATCACATTCAGACTACGTTTCAGGTCGTAAGCGTTGTTCAAACTGTTCGCATAATTGCCACAGCCATCATATGAAATCAGAGCAAGATGTCTTCCTTCACTTAAGAGCATACTGAACTGTGCGGTGTGACACCAGAATGATAGTTTAGAATCACAGGTCAAAAAGTTAAAACTATGTTCATGATATGTGCTGTTTTTTTTTAAATTTTTTTTTTCAAGTACAAGGGGGCTGAGAGCAGTTTGAAGTGGGAAGCTTCTGAAATTCTACAACACATCATCAATTTAATTTTAACTCTCGTGAATCTGAGAGAATATACATGCACATTCTGAGCATATCATGAGTTCAGGAGAGAAGCAGGCCAGGGTAACAGCCATAACCTCGCTAACCCAGCACTGGTTACTGGTACATCATTTAACTGACAGATCTTTGTACATGTATTTAAATGCTGTAAAGTTACAGAGATCTGAAGGAAGCCCTTACGTCCAGTGTCCTATTTCATTATGTTGGCAAAATGCTTATTTTCATTGGTGGTGAATTTTTTGTAACTCCAAACGTTTCTTCCCTAGTTTTTTTGCATAGGGTTTATGTGGAAGAATTTTTCGCATTTAAAATACATGTATGTTTGTTCTGCTTAAATAGTCATTTTTTTTGTGTGTGCATTTTTTAAGGGCTTAATCAGTTAAAGGGGTGTCTTTCTGAGTGAGTGAAACCACGAACATGGTACACATGTATTGAGTTTGTGAGGTGTCATCCATAGTTACATGGGTGCATGTACAACATCCAGGTGCCACAGTTGAAGTAATATAACTGTCACTGGTATCAGATCTTTGTAGTTAGGGTAAGTGTGTGTGTAAGTGTGTGTGTGTGTGTGTGTGTGTGTGTGTGTGTGTGTGTGTGTGTGTGTGTGTGTGTGTGTGTGTACAAGAGAGAGAGAGAGTCTTGATTCATGAGTGTTTACAGCAGGTATGGTATTCCTCATCTACGCCTAGTGTTTGGTTTTTGAGGAATGGTGAGGGGATAAATAAGAAAGGTGTTCGATCAGTCACTGAGTCAGTCCTCAATGTTATTGTTTACCTGTCTTGATGCCATCAATTATCAATCATATCACGTATGTAAATATCACTGCATCTTTGTTTTTTGGTTTTTTTTTTCTGTCCGTGTACATCATTATCATTATGCCAGGGCTTGTTTTAACGTTTCTAGTCATACCCTGAAAACAGCTTCGCGTAGCTTTGAAAATACAAATGTACAGCCATTGTTTGTGGGAGATGTGCAAACACGAAACAAAAAGCTTTACGCATATGACGAAGTCGTTTTTCTCTGTCGTTTGTAAATTGAATTGCACTGGTGTAAACTATCTCAACAGTGGTTGATTTTGTTGTTTGTTTGTTTTACGCAATGTTTTGCTGAAAGAATCTCTTGTAAGTGCTAAGTTACTGCACAGCGAAGAAGCCAGTCTTGCGTTCATCATTGCACATTGCATTCTCTGGTCAGTTTGAAGAAAAATAATAATAATAATGAGTATTGTATAGGCGCTTTACCCAATTTCACGAATCGGCTCAAAGCGCCGCGAACTGAACCCAACACGCACGCTCACGTGAATCACACGCATTCTCCCACACACTGGACATAAACATATTACAATCACATGGTGCGAAGGGTCAGCTCAGCTATTTAAATTTCGGAATTTAGAATTACATTTATTTTTCAAATTTGGTGAGCTGAGCATTTCCAAAGCAGAGGGGGAGGAAGCCGGAGTACCCGGAGAGAACCCCCGACGATCGGCCCGAATGAACGGTGCCACATACGAGAAGGAAAAATTCTTTGCCCCGACTGGGACTCGAACCCCCCACCTCTCGCATTGGTGACAAGTCTCTTAACCACTAGACCACCGACCGCCCCTATATGACATGCACTTGTGCAGGCTTAGACTTTTTTGGTGTAACTAGTTGGGTAGAGATTGCAGTGACTTCATAATATGGTAGTTTTAGTGCTTGGCTCTCCTGCCTTCCAGTTGATTTTTATACGTTCAATTTCTCAGAATTGCTCAAGTAAAAAAAACTGGAAATGTACCGTAGTCAGAGATACCTAGTATCATTCATATTCAACAAATAAAGTGCTTTTTTTATATGCTTTCTTGTTCAGGGCTGCATTTGGTTTGGTTTAATCAGATTAATGAAATTCTGGTGTTGACTGGTTTAATGAGATTAATGAAATTCTGATCAGCGAACATTCTCAAATGTACAGATCAGAACTGATTCTGTGCAGTTTTTTTGGGGGTATAAATGAATGTAAATCATTTAACACAATTTGTGCACTTTATACTGCAGGTACTGGTATGTTTTCTGCATTGGGGCTGGGGGGATGGCTGGCGTATTTTAAAGCAGATCATGAGATTTTAACCCCTCGTCTGTCGTGTGCTCTGCAGTACTGTAACTGTTAGGAGGAAGTTAATGACTATCATCGCCTCTGACACACAAAGGGTTAACAGTATATGACTGTTTAATCAGTTTTTGTAGCTGTGTGCAGTTTCTTCTTGTGCAAATGGCTGTTCTGTTCATGGTTGGAAGCTTAGACAGTTGCCATGTTCATGTCTAGTGTTTGAAACAAAATACAAAATGTCTGGTTGTGAATCTCTGTCGCCAAGTCTGCCTAAACACAAACAACCTGGTCCGTGTACATTCATTTATGCATTTAACATTTGACTTTTTTGGTTCGTATGTAAAGCGTTTGACACGTGTTCTGACATGTTTGGTTCGTATGTAAAGCGTTTGACACGTGTTCTGACATGTTTGTTCTGTTTGTCAGTGTAAGTTGAAAGTGTCATTGTGTCTTCTTTTTTTTTTTTTTTTTTTTTGCTTTGTTTTGGTGGGAATGTGCTTCATCATTCGGAGGCATTATCAGCAGCAGATTGGTCGGTCCATTTACAGATTTCACTTCAAGAATTTAACATCGTTGACAGTTTGGAAGCCATCCTGTGTAACATTTAGGCCTTTCCAACTCTTTGGTCATGATGGGGGCAGTCATAGCTCACACTGCGGCTAACTCCCTTCAAATGAATTAGAATTAGGCAACTGATGTGTAGAGTGCAGATTCAGATGTAGACAAGTAGGTAGCGGACTGTACTTCGCTCTGCAACTGAGAAGCAATTGTTCAGTTAGCAGTTGTCATTGAGGTTATGTTAATGTATCGTTTGCGGGCATTTTGACCTTCAAACAATTCACTTCTGTCCATGAACAACAGAGGAAGGGGTAAATAGTGACCACAGTCTTTTGATGTACCTCTGAAATGTGGCAATCATATAAACTGGTTTAAAAACAGGAGAAATCTGAACGAATCCTCAGCCTATACCGACCACAGGGGAAACAAATCTGACAAACTTGTGTCATACTACCTCCACTTTGTGTATAGTTATTCCCCTTGGGATAATTACCGTTGTGTAACAAACCCGAGCATACCCAATGAACCATTTCAGAATTTTGCACGTGCGGCAAAACTGATCTCAGCCCAAACATCACACAAGAAGTGAATTTTAAATGATGAAATTTGTTTATGGAATAATCATTGGTGGTTGATTCTGCTCCTTTGTTCTTTTTGCCAGCATCTCTCGTTCTTGCCAGGTTGTTAAGAAGTGGTTGCTGTGTTCGCCACATGACCGTTTTGATCATGAACCACATCACATCGTTATCTGAAAAGCTTGTGTCTCGTGCTTTCTGTACAAACAACCAGCATTGTATAAAACGCTTCTCACCAGCAGGTCACAACATGGAGGTTTTGGGTCATTTGTGATTTATTGTTACGAAAGCCTTTTTGCTTGGCACATACGACCGCGATGTTCTCCATACCAGTATTTTACTTTGATTACGTTTAGCTTGCTGACAGTCTAGTGCCAGTAGCGTATATGCTGTATACACAATCACGCATACATTGGCCATTGGAAAAAGGCATATTTTAATAGGGTACACAACTCTTCATCATTTATTGTCTCAGCCAGTTTTTGCGTCTTTTCAAGCCTTTATAAAGTGTGATTTGCCACTGTGCAGAGTCACCCAATGCCTGTCTTCTTTTTTTTTTCAATTATGCTGAGGAACAAAGCCGGATAACCCGGAGAGAAACCCCCGATTAGCAGCTCGGTAGGCAGGAAAACACGGTGTCACATATCACCGCTCGACCTAGGCTCGAACCAACGCCTCATCGCCGTGACAGCGGCGAGGGCCGTTCAGTAGCGCAGCGGCGAAGTCCGGCGCGCTACCTATTAGACCACCTCTCGCCCCATACAGCTGCCGAGGGGTTGTCGGGTGAATTTTTTTTTTCGTTTCAAATGAGACAAATTGGGCATTCTTTGCGGCTTGCCTCTGTCAGTGTATTATCTACTTATTGCATGAGCAAGATAGGGCTGTTATTACTGGAGGTGTGAGGTGCCAGGTGCCGTGCGGTGGTTCTGTGCCGAGAGGTGACCATCAGTGCAAATGGCGAATGGTTATGTAAATCATACTGTTTTCAATTAGCATATCAGCTTAGCTTCAGCGAAACCCTTTTGCTGTCGGCTTCAGTTACACGTGGTGTATTTTGATGTTTGTTTTAGATCAAGCAAATGAGACCAGGAACTATACATGAAATGAGACTCCTCAAATGCTTTCTATAAATACCGGTATATGCGCCACGAAATGGTAGCTTATACTATAACCACGGCAGGAGCTGATGTTGTCGGGTGGGGGGGGGGGGGGGTATAGAAGTGGTCAGACCTCTCTTATGCAAGGTCAAGGTCACATTACACGTACCTAAACGACTGTCTCAAGACTTGCATTTAATCCAACACTGTATTGTTTTTGTTTTTTGTTTTTTTGTTCTGTTTTTTGCCCATGGTGCTTCTTTTCTAATCCTATAGCCTCACACCTCTTCCCCACTGTGTACTGTGTATTATGAGATCTTATTGTTTGACACAATGTCTGAGTGGACGCATCAGGCGGCCTCTGTACTAGTTATGTTTCTTGGTCATATTGAATGTATTTAAGTGCAATATTCTTGAAATAAAGAGCATGACATTTTTCATCGGCTGGCTTTCGTTGGTGTGTGCTTCTACATAAAGTAGAAACTGTTTCTCTGTTGAAACAGAGTTTAAAAAAAATTGTCTTTCTGTCTGTCTGTCTGTCTCTCTCACACACACACACACACACACACACGGGGAGCCGGGATAGCCGAATGGTAGAGCGTTGGACTCTCTCGTATATTTGTGCTGGCCTTTTTCTCGTTGCCGCGTCTTTGATATCACCCTCACGTGGTGGAACAGGACGTTAAACTCCCAAACACCCACCCTCTCTTACACACACACGCACACGCACTGATAAAACGACGAGCGTGAAACACAAGACGCGCTTTTGGTGCACACGTCTCTCTCATACTGGACACACACACACACACACACACACACACTCTTTCTTCCACATATTCAGGCAACACATTTGTCAAAATTATTAAGTTTATTAAATTCAAAAGGTGAGCCTCCGCTCTGACAAAGCGTGAGTGAGGATCACGTACGCCGCTGTTAAGATTTTGACCGTGAAGAATCGGATTAGAAACAACCAATCAGAACACGACACGAGCAGTAAATGATGAGCCCCACTCACCTCAACACTGCACGCGCCCAAACAGCAGACGAAAAGTAGCAAAAATACCGGCACACAGACCAACAAAACAACAACAACAACAACAAAAATCAGTGAAACACGTGTGGAAAATCTCAAGAAATCCATAACAACCTTTCTGGTGTTTGTGTTCACGATAGCGCACGTGACTCTCGTAGTTTACCGTGTGGAAATGGAAGACTCCGGCAAGACAGCAAGTTCGCACACCACGTGACACACACATGGACGTAAAGTTATGCAAAAAGTAAAACCGGAATGACGTGCAGTATCACAATGGGCAGCGAACAAAACTCATTTCTGACGGACACGTTTTCGCTTCATGGTCGTAATGCGACCTAATTCCGAACCCGATATAATTCTGCATCCTAAAAAAACTGTAACCTTTGTATACAATCACTACACTAGGGTTCCATGAATACAGATATTCACGGTGTTCTTGATTGACACCGGCGTCAACCATACACTGACCACAATCCACGTTTCTCAAAGTTGTTGTCATGCTACAAGCTTCATCACTTTTTCTAAACAGTCCCCTTTTCCTTTTCGGAACTCTGTGGCAAGGGTAAAGCTGATTTCTCTCCGCCTTACAAATTAAACCTTATTTATCACATTTAACACTAAACAGGATTTCTAAGTTCAGTCACTTGAGGTAGGCTATGTGTTTGATTTGGAAAGCTTTCAAGAATGGACAGAGCTGTAGAATTCATGAACATTTCGACAGTGGTAACTGATGAGCTGACTACCGCAGTTTTGCAGTGTAGGCGGCGAAGAGGCTAAATTAGGCCGCTTAAAGCCGACTCTTAACTGGGCACTGCGGAGCGCCACAGTGCTGTCCACATTAATTTTGTGACACAGTTGTGATTTTGGGGGTCAGTTTCCGCCGCTGTGGCGTCACCACAACAACCTGGATTTCAAATAGCCACAGCTGGGACTGTGGTTTCCACAACAGATTCTGATTGGCTGTACTACGCCACTCGGCGCGCAAACATGGCGGACAGTGCATCTTCACTGGGTTTGTCACCGAGCACAGCTGTGTTCAGTTTTGTAGTTAGTAGACTGGCACACCGAGCGCAACGACTGTGATGTGCACATGTGTGTTTCGCGCTGTGGCCAGTTAAGAGCAGGCTTTAGGCTAACTATAACATGTGCACGTGTTTTGAGTACGATCACGGCCGGTTACGCCTTGGATGAAAGCAGTTTCGCAAGATGCGCTTTATCGATGAGTAATCGAAGGAAGTAAAAACGTGACCAGCAGAAATGAATACAAACAAAGCGGAATGGAAATGTATGCAACGGGTAAAACAGAAACTGACGGTCTCGAATGAGTTAACAACCGTTATGCTTACAGAAAAGAGTAATTGAAACGAGATGCCATTTAAGGATAGGTTTATACATGTACGTGCATGCGGTGCTGTATCCACACACGAATGATCGGACAGACTTAGAGACATGGTTAACTTTGATATTCCTTAATCACGAACAGATCGGTAGAAAGGAAAACAGCACAGGGCAGTTCAGAACGGCTAAGTCTGGTAAGTAACAAAGAACTGAGAATTATGAAAAGAAAGAGGCATATCCAATGTTTATAAAAATTTAAAATATTTTCCCCACTTCCAGATCCACATATTTTATTGATATCGGGCCGAATGCCGAAACATGTATCATAAGCTAATTCAGCAACACTGGCCTATGTGTTCAGGAGGGACAAAGGGCCGTAACTGCTCTGCTGGAACACCAAATACCTTGGATGGGGGATCCATCTCCACGCAACGGAAACCGACTCATGCAGCTTGTCATTTTTCTGTTTTCAACCGAATGACCTTATAAGGAAGGGAAATGGTCAGTACAAAATATCTACCTGGGTTTTTTTTTTATCCCTTCATCTCCGAGAGCCTTTTTCTGCGAATCTTGAGTAAAAAGGAAAACGCATTTATCAGACTCTGCACACAACTCTCAGTGCAGAGCTAAGAAAGCACTTTAACGTAAATGTATACAGTTAGCATCTTCAGCAGTAGCTAAGAGTGATATGCTAAACTTTCCTTGAACGAAACGGTGACTCGAAATAATGAACACATGAGTCCCAAGCTGGGGAATTTTCAGTCATTTGGCGATTTTCAGCCAAATTTCCTATGCCTTCAGCCAAACATGCTAAGCTTCAACCAAAGAAAAGGAAGGGAAAAAAGACTGAACATAGTCAGGTATGGATACATGTAATGCCATATAGCAGAGTCTCACTTCATTTTTGAAGACTTGCATGTCAGTATCAAGGCAGTATTTTACTTTTGGGTGCTAGGAGAGGCTACTAAATGCCCTTAAAATGCTAAAATAATTTGTTTTCTTAACTGGACCAGTGTTCCCGTGGTCCACCAACAGGGCGTTGACCCTGCACCGCGGTCTAGGTTTTTCCCCTCAGCAAGTCCCCAGCCTGTATGACTACCTGTTCACTGGGGAAGGGAGGGAGGGGGGAGGGAGTGGGGGGGGGGGGGGGGCGGCGCTGGGGGCAATGAGGCGGTACGAGTTTTGTATATCTAATGACTGATAACATGGACTTCACTTTGTGATTTGTTTCTCACTCAGTTCTTCCAATTTCCACTTTTTACAACTCATGGCGTGGTTTACAAAAGAACAAACAAACAAAAAACCCCAGCAACAACAACAGTAAAAACAAAACAAAATCAAAACCAAACAACAACAGAGCCTGTTTGGAAAACGAGTTTAAGAAGAAGAAGAAGAAGGAGGGAGGGGGGAAGAGATAATTTTACACACAACTGAGTCTTGTAGATTTTCCCCTTCCCTCTAATGGCGAGCAGAAATAGCCGAGCGGTACAGCGTTGGACTTACAAAGCTCGGGTCGTGAGTTCAAGTCCTGGTGGGGTTACATATTTCTGCTGGCCTTTTTCTCGTTACCCCGTCTTTGATATCACTCATACGTGGTGGAAAAGGACGTTAAACCCTCGGACTACGACCCCCCCCCCCTCCCCGTCCCTTTATTAATAATGCAAAAGAAAAACGGCAAAGTAACTATCAAGTGTGATTCAAATGTTGTAATAACACAGCCAATGGGAAATCAGATAAATAAATCATCCACCCCAGAAAGCGAATGAAAAGTGTTAAAAATAGAGAACTTAAGAAGCAACAACGAATTTCACTGCATTTCGTTTCGTTCAGACTTGTAAGCTGTAAATGGTTTGGTATTTGTGGTCTACCAACGAATGAATTAATAATAATGACTGATAATAATATGTGGATCATGTAGATGCGTTTCCCGATTGTTTGGCTGAAAGCGCCGCGAGCTGAACACAACTGGCACGCACACGTGAATCACACGCATTCTCTCATACACCGAACATAAACACATAGGCTGTGCGAGTGGTCTGCTCAGCTGATTCGGTTTCGGAATTTTAAACATGTGGGCTGAACATTTCCACTGCAGAGAGGAAAGAAACTGGAGTACCTGGAGAGAACCCCGTGACGGTCGGTCGGAATGAAATGTGCCACATACTTATGCTGAAAATTTCTTTGCCCAAGGGGGACTCGAACTCTCAGCCCCTCGCACTTGTGTGAGGAGACGTTACCTGAACACTACCGTCAGCCCAAACAATGGTGGTGCACTGATACTATTTTCTTTATTCCCATTACTGTAATTGTCCGTTCCACCCGCAAAATTTGAACGAAGTGAAACGAAACGAGAACGAAATGAAATTCGTTGGTGTTTCTAAACTCCACTAATGAGACCCGAGTGTTGACATGCACGTGATCACCCAGCTTTTGCCGATGAAACGAAGTTTATTTTATATTATATAATATCATATGTATTTATATCGTATGTATACACACGTAAACTTGTACTTATATACATTCGTCACATGTACAGTCGCTCACCCTTTCAACACCATGCGCACGAGCGGTCACGTGACTACTCTCACCCAACCAAAACGTTGGTCTATTGTACAGTCTTCACACACAACGTGAAATTCGAACAGCAAAGACCCATGTACATAACAAGATAATAAATATCATAGTCATCACATAGATTTGTTAAAATCAGCATGAATCACAACAGCATATTGAAAACCTTTGGAGATATGGAATTTTGTTTTGAAACGTTAACAAGAAAGCCGCGTGCCCCAAGATTGTAATTCACACGTCGTTTACGCGAACAAGTCCAGTGTTGATGTGAAACCAAGGTAATTCATTTTCAGCGCAGATAGATAAAAAAAAACAAAAACAAGTCAGTCTAGTGTTGGTGCCGACGACTCCAAAAACTGGAACCATCCGTGATCGGGTTTGTCCGTCGATCTTTTTTGTTGTGTTTCTTTTTGTCGTGAATCGATTACTCGACAAGGGAAGTCTCCTGTGCGACTCACAGTACTAGCATACGTGGCCGGATGAAGTCCGCTCCACTTGCAGCCGCGATGGCCCAGTGGTTCCTGACAGGGAAGAAAGGACTCAGCCAGGTTTTGGTTATCTACTCCACGCTCAGCACTATGGTGTGGAATCAACATCAGTCCAAACATACACGACCTTTACATAACAAACAGACTGTACAGAGATCGCCTCCTCCAGTCGGCGGTCTTCTCTTTCCGAAGCCAAAGGGACATAAGTTGGGCTTTTTGATCCGCTATAGCTCTAGGGGTACGGCAAACAGTCTGTACTGTGACAAATATGCTACTCTGATGGGAAGAACTGTCACGTGATCAGCTACGGCACACAGCGCATATCTTGAAGCACAGAGAAACCATTCGAAGTGTCCCAAAAAATCCCGTCCATTCTGCTGGACAGCTATGAACGTTAATTCCAGCCAGCCTTAGTGCGTCTGCTTCAAGTTCCCCGGGCACATCCTCAAATACACATAACTGATATCAGGCTGTCAGCTTCTGACACTGACTGTGTTCTGATCACAGTAGTCGCTCCTACGGCATGGAAACACTTTGTGCAAAACTCAGTGACGACACAGCTGAACCTATCCGGCCTTTGACTGAGCTGGAGAAGAACTTTGAAATCGGTATCACGATTCTACTACGTCGAATCTGTCGCGTGGAATGGTTTACAGAACTGGCCCAATACTGACGTCTGAGATGGGCAGTGCACAGGCCACTGCCCGGCGCAAACCCCCACAACTGTCTTGTCTGCGTGTCACGATTTCCACGTGCAGACAAGCAGCAACACAGGAGACGTCCCTATATTGTTGCACTGAAGTGTCCATTGGAATATTTCGTGTGGATCGAGATAGACTTCATCGTCTAGCTTCACACGAAGCAGACGACAGTATTCCTTCGTAGGAAGCTTAAGCCGGAACAGTATCTGAGGTCACTCATTTTTCTCCCAATCGGAAGCGCCACTCAGTAGAATGACGTCACTTCCGTTTGTCGAATGAGCGGAATTGATGCCGTGGCCACTCAACCGGCGGTCAGCAGACATGTCGTTGAACACCCTTTTTGGTCCCTTTATGTAAATTATACCCGACAAGAATCTAGGAGTGGGGTCATGTAACGTAGCCCTGATATCACAGGAAGAATGAGAGAGGTAAACAGCAGTGGAGACAGCAGAGAAACAGGTCTTGTTCAAAGTCTCGCATTCTCGAACTAACCGCAGCTTGTTTTGAAGTCTTCTGAAGCAAACCCTATGTGGAATGGTTTTTGTTTGATTTTGGAAGCAAGCAGCAGACGATCTGGTTGCTTCAGGTTGAACTAAACCAGAGTGACGCCATTGAGTCTGTCAATGCCACGAACGACCCTGAGGTACGTAACCAGTTCTTGGTGAGGTACTGAGGTACCTGTAGACCAGATAAACCACGTTAGCTGATATGTTCATGCGATGAACTTCTGATTCATGCGATGAACATCTGCTTCACGCGAAGACGTTCCTGGATTCCTAGTCACGTGGTGAATATTCAGTTCATATCGGCTCGTATGAAATGGAATGCAACACTTAGTCAGAGACTCCAAGGTCACGTGACAGATCAGATTCCCTGTTCACGGCGACTGAGGATTCGCAGCTAATGCGATACAGAATTTAGACATCGCGCTGACTCAATGAAGTTGTCGTTCACACGATGCCTTTCCTGTTCACCACTGGCGTTCAAATGATGGTTTCCCTATTCACTTCAGGCGTTCATATGATGAATTCCCTGTTCACTTCCGGCGTTCATATGTGTTACAACACACGATGAATTCCCTGTTCACACCAGGCGTTCATGTGATGAATTCCCTGTTCACACCAGGCGTTCATATGATGAATTCCCTGTTCACACCAGGCGTTCATGTGATAGATCCCCTGTTCACACCAAGCGTTCATATGATAGATTCCCTGTTCACTACGGGAGGAAGGGAAGAAGACTGAGCCCCTGCGCGTTCACCAGTACCACCGCCACTACCGCCAAACCGTTCCACACCTGCACCTCCACCAACACCTACACTACCACCTCCGCCACGGTCGTCGCTGATGTCTGTGCTGGCGATGCTGTCGCTCTGCCCGAGGTGCATCTCTAGTTCTATCAGTCTGTTCTCCACGTCCCACTGCTGCTGGTTCAGCTTCACGGTCAGCGCCGTGTTCTCTCCCTCCAGCTGAGCCAGTCGCTCGCGTAACCTGCACACGGTACAGCTAGTGTCAAACAAACCATCACTGAGAAAAAAACAACACGCACGCACGCACGCACGCTCTCTCTCTCTCTCACACACACACACACACACACACACACACACACACACACACACAAAAGAATAAAAATATTTAATTGCCCCTGGAGGGATTAATAATATTTTGAACTTGAACTTTAAAAAATAACACTGAGCAGCAGGTTCACGCTGGATCGTTCGCCCCAGAAACTAAAACCCACCGCTTCCCATGTTTTTCACGTGCAGCACGAGGGGCTGTAACCCGTAAGCAAACCATCACTGGGTAGATCGAGAGAATTTTGTTCTCTCCCTTACACTGTAGTGTATGTTGCCAAGAGTATTCGCCAGAGAAACCGTGAAAACCCTAGCATTTTGTCGTCCGTTGGCTCAGAATCGCGACTAGTGTCAAAGGGATTTCGGGCAAGATTAAAAAGAAAATCAGTGGGGAATTTCCAGGTCCAAATTCAAACAACCAGTGCATTAAAACAAAAGCCAACATTTAAAAAATAAGAAGATAAATTGAAAGATGACCTATCAGAAATAGAATTTCCCATCTCAATAATAATAACACATTTTGAACTCCCTAAAACATTCCAGCTTAAAAAAAAAACCTCCCAAATTAAGTGAACACAAGAGAAGACAACCACCTTGAAATTTCCTTCAGCAGGATGTCAGCCTGGTTCTCTCCCCTGCTGGGTGACCCGACGGCCATGAGGGATGACACAGGGAGAGGGGAGTGCGAGGGAGGGAGGAGGGTGCCCGTTGGGGTGGGGACCATGCTGCTGGGTGAGTGGGGGAAAGTGAGAGGGGGGAAGAGGGAGGTTTGGGAGGAGGCGAGGTGGTTGGCGGTGGGAGGCGGGGGCCCGCTACCCGAGGATACCTGCTGCGGGGCGTGCAGACCTGAAACACGCACATCACACCAATCAGACACATGATCATCAATGAGAACGTTACACACAACATCACGTGTGTCTGTCACCTGACCGGCCTGGAGAACGCCCTGAGAACTTTACACACAAGTCACCTGAACTGACTCGCTGACGTCATACAGGTCACATGATACAGTCATCTGACCAACCCAAGACAACGAAGGTTACACAACTGTAAAAGCTCAGTTTCATGTTGTAACAATTCCGCTAAATACAGTAAAGAATTTTTGCCCCTGAAAGTAAAAAAAAAAAGGAAAAATCTGTGGCTGTTTGTTTTCTTTGGAAATACGTTTCAGGCCAGGTAACAGTAAAAACATTGAAATATTTGCATTCATGCGCGGCTGGCACAAGAGCTAGCAGACGACAGAGGAATGAGGGGGTAGGTGGTCGCTGCTATCATTGCAAAAGTGTGGAATATTGGAATTTGTTTGTTTACCTTACACACGAGTTTTGCCGGATTTTTGTGATTTTTGGGGTGTGAATTTTAAAGCATTTCTAAGGTGTCGCATATAGCATTTTCTTTGAAATCCGTATTATCTGCATTGTGTAGCTCAAGAGACGAGAGAGGTGGTTACCTGCTGAGAGTGAGGGGGAGGGTGGGTAGGTGAGAGAGGCGGAGTAAGGACTGAGGTAGGTCATGGCGTTCACTGGTCCCTGCGGAGTGTTCACGAAGGGGAAGTTACCCGGCGGGTACGTCCCGTACAGGTGAGGGTCACCCACCAAAGTGGTCGCCCCTGTTGAAAATATAAAAGAACATGTTTCATAAAAGAAATGTTTAAACAAACCATGCATTTTTTCCCTTCTGACGTAACTTCTAATCAAGTCATTGGAACATCACCACGACTCTGTTGCCTTCAGCAATCCATCAGCAGATTCAGGAGGTGTTGAACGTGACGTGCGCAGTCCGTGACTTCACGAGCAAGATGGCGGCCATGCTGGACATACAGACTTTTTTTTTTTTTTTTTGATGGCCCAACTCTTCGCCAGGTTGGAATCCACGAAGGCCTCGGAACTGAGCTGGGGCATATTTATAATGCATGATGATGGAGACTGATAAGAATGATGGTATGATGATGCTACGGAATTTGGGACTGCGGGACAGGCCGCATTCCACACTTCCTGTCATAAATACCCCGGCGTTAACCAGGCCCGGGAACTACGGCACTTGCGGTGCCGGCCGTGTAATCATACACACCATGAGATGTGTCATACCAAGGGAAGCACCTCAAAGTCGCACCCGCGAAGTCAGTGGCAACAGTCTCCGCACTGGACCCAAAGAACACCCACTCCCCTGGGCTGAGGCCGACCTAGGTGGGAAAAGTCCCGCTTGCCTCGGCTGGGACTCGAACCCGGGGTCTCCCGGTCCATGGTTCGAAGTGCTAACCACAACACTACGGGGGGGGGGGGGGGGGGAGGGGGGGGGGCGGTAGCACATGTAGAACTGGTGGCCATCACAAATAGATTACTTACCGGACATGGCGGGCATGTAGGCGCCGTACTGTTGCTGTAGCTGCTGTAGTGGAGACACGGGCAGACCGCTAGAGGACGCCACTGGTTGCACGTGCGGTTTGGGGGAGGAGGGGGGCGTGAAGGGGGACTTGGACACCTCGGCCGCCGTGGTAGGGGATCGGAGGGGCGGCGTGCCGTTGTAGGAGGTCACGGTTGACGTTGTCATGTTACACACAGCCTCGTGTTGGGAATCAGTGGACAACCGCCTCTGGGCCTCTTCCACACACCTGTAGCGAAGCACATGCCACGGAACGGGGACTCAGTAATGAGGTATTTTCGGGAACAGTGAGACTAAACCCTGGACAAAGTCCACGTGGTCAAAGAGATTTGGTTGTAACATAGCGCATCTAGTGGGACAAGTCAATCCTCTTGATTTAACACAACGTCATGTCAAACACTCTATTTTCAATAACTAACAATAAAATTGACAGTGTGAACAAGTTGTAATCAATCGTACATAATACTGGATTAACCATTATCTTAATTTATCCGGGGTCATCACCTTGACAACAGGTTATCCTCGCTCTGTGTGGACTCCAACTTGCGGAGTCTCTCCGCGTCCGCTACCTCGCCCCTGTCGACAGAGTTAACTCCCGTGCCCGACAGGAGGCCTGCAGGTAGCGTGTGGTGTCGGTGAACCAACATGGCGTCCAGCGGAACCTTGCCTGCTGACTCCACTAGACCTGGAGTACTGCGACTCCGCTCTAAGGCTGCAAGACAGGCAAGGGCCATAAATCTTTTGGTACACAGCAACTCTGCCGTCATTTGGTAAAGGGCCTAAACGCAATAGATTTGGCAAGCACTTGGGCCCTTTTGACGTTTCAGTGAAGACAGACTGTACAGGACAAACCAAGCATGTTTTAGCGATACATTGCTGTTATGTTTTGTGATTCGTCGTCAGTTTTCATTAGTAATCAGAAAAAAATATACGAACTTATACGTGAAAACACGAGACGATTCCAAAACGAGAACCGACCAGTATCTTCAGATTTCGATCATTTGCCTATTGACTTTATTCGGGGCAGGCATTCAACACATTTCAAGATGAAATGCGAAGAACGCCAAGGACCATAATCCTGACCGACGTTTTCTTTAACGGAAGGAAACCCGGTATGTTGTTAGTGGTGTTGATCTGATTGTGGACTCGAAATAGTCCGTGTGGAGGGTCCGTCCAAACAGTGCGAGGGCGTTTGAAGAAGAGTTCAAACATGCCAAATAACTGAAATAATTGAACAGAGGATGTGTTTGTGGCATTTGTATGTCAAAATGAGAAAATTGGGGGGGGGGGGGGGGTGTCTTTGCTGTAATAGCTAATAACCGAGCCAACACTTGATCCATTTTACTACACGGACACACGATGTGTGTGTGTGTGTGTGTGTGTGTGTGTGTGTGTGTGTGTGTGTGTGTGTGTGTGTGTGTGTGTGTGTGTGTGTGTGTTTGGTGATGTAAGTGTGCTCAAACACCTCCAGCTCACCCCAAAAGGCGACAGTAGGTGCGACACATGCCTGTGTTTCACATGAAGTCGTTCAGTAACTTACTGTTTCTCATTTTGACATACAAATACCACAAACACATCTTTCGTTCAATTATTTCAGTTACTTGGCATGTCTGAACTCTTCCTCGCACTTCACCGCACTATTTGTAGGGACCGCATGTGGACGCTACCAAAAGAAGAGCTATTCAAACAGTCAATACCTGTAGGCAACAGACTAACAGACTACCATCTTAGACAAGGTAAAGCAAAGGGAACAGGGACAGCATTAGGGAACTAGAAGGGCGGCCGGTTGTGTGTTGGGAAGTGAGAGGCGATAGACGCAAGCACCGACAGAGTCGTAGCTGCACGTGCCATATGAACATCCCGTTGACGTGTGCAGAGCCGGAGATCGGGTGATTGGTCACGTGTCCCGCCTTATCGGGCCAAACAACGTGGATTGTAAAGCCAACTCGGACACCTCCAGCTACACGACCCTACTCCGCCACTACAGCTCAGTGGGTAGAGTTCGCCCGCTAGAGGGCGCAAATGTATCCTAGTCATTTGCAAGGGGAGCAAATGTACTCCAGGGCCCGTATGTAAAACTCGAGGTTAATTTAACCCACGGCTACGGGCCTAACCCAGACTAGGACAAAGAAACCCCAAAACAAAATTAAATAAAAAAAGGAAGCGAAGAAAGAAAGACATAAATCCTTCTATAACGGCGGCATAGGCACCTTGCTGGAATGGACCCGCTTCCTGATTTAAAACTGAAAACAACAGAAAATTTAACCCTAGAGCTAGTTTAGTTCGAGGTTAGACTCTAACTCGGGGCTAAACTCCCTGATCCTGACTTTTACATGCGGGCCCAGCTCTCCACCCAGTGGGGCGATTGTATCCTGCCCTTCAGTCCGGTCAGCTCTCGCGATATTTTCGCGCTATTTTCACTGAGAGGCTCGTTTCCGGAAAGCGACACAGTTACAAATTACATCAGATACTATACACGCACATATATTTTTACCGTCTGATTCTTACGTTCGTTTCACGCTTTCGTTTAAGTTACATTCATAAAACAAAGTTAGCTGTCACGTGACTTCAACTCGCGAGACCCACATCCAGGATACATTTGCACCACGTCCTGTGCAGCTGGGGGTACATTTACACTCCCTACAAATCACCGGTATACATTTGCACCCCCTACCAGGCGAACTACACCGACTGAGCGCTACTACACTGTACGGCAAGACAGTCGGTCAAGTCTTGAGCGACCCCCTGATCCTCTGTTTTCTGTCTGCAATCCCGCTGTCTTACAACATTGACGGATAGCGCGCACCCAGGTCCGCGTGCTGAGTGAGTCGTGGAAGCCGGTCAGTGGACCATTAGTGCTGTCTCACTTGACCGATGACCCCGCCATGCAACGGCCCAGCTGACATTTGAGCCATCGGTGTGATGGTGTCACCGGCATCTTAGCCCTCGTGGTCACGGGGGTGAAACAAAATGGACTGGCGTTTTTCTGGTGCTATGCCCCTCCTTGCCCCGTCTTTGATATCACCCTATGTGGTGGAAAAGGACGTTAAACCCCCAAACCCCCACCCCGCTATGCCCCTCCAAATCATTGCACCTCTATCAGCGTATGCCCACTCTATAGCACTGCGTTTTTCCAAATTAAAAACGCCATAGCACCGGAAAAAAATGCTGTGGATTTTCAGTTGTGGGTTAGAACGATTGAAAGGGGCTGTTTAGCAACCAGAAACCGACATGTGGTGATACGTTACTACAATCTTAAGATATGTATGTGCTCTTGTTTTTGGGGAGCCGGGGTGGCCGAATGGTAGAGCGTTGGACTTCTAAGGCTCGGGTCGTGAGTTCGTATCCCGGCTGGGGCCAAATATTTGTGCTGGCTTTTTCATCGTTGCCATGTCTTTGATATCACCCGTATGTGGTGGAAAAGGACGTTAAAATCCTAAACACTGACCCACCCACCCGTTAGTTTAGTTTAGTCCTCTTTATTCCCTGGGGAACATAGGGCTGCAACCACACTCCGCCAGCGCACTCGGTTCTGGGACGCCCTCTTTAGTTCGGCCCACGTCGTTCCGGCGGCCTTGGCTTCAGTGTCCGTACTCCTCCGCCAGGTCTGCTTCGGTCGGCCCACTTTGCGCTTTCCCTGGGGGTTCCAATCAAGGGACTGCCTGGTGACATTTGATGTTGGCTTTCGCAAAGTGTGTCCGATCCATCCCCATTTCCTTTTCTTGATCTCCTGCTCGATGGGGACCTGTCTTGTTCGCTCCCAGAGGTCTTGGTTGGTGATCACCAGTGGGTATCTGATGTTGAGAATGTTGCGGAGGCATCTGTTGATGAAGGTTTGCAGCCTGTGGGAGCCTGTCTTGGTGGTGCGCCATGTCTCCGAGCCATAGAGTAGGACCGACTTCACATTTGAGTTGAAGATCCGGATCTTGTTTCGCAGGGATAGGGCTGTGGATCTCCAGATGGGGCGCAGAGTGCGAAAGGCATGTCTGGCTTTGTTGGTGCGGCTCTTGATGTCTTCGTCCGTTCCTCCATCCTTGCTGACAACGCTGCCGAGGTAGATAAACTTGTCCACCTCTTTGATGTCTTCCTGGTGCAGCTGGATGGGGTCGTGCTGTTTGTGGTTGACACCCACCCGTGCTCTTGTTTTAAAATAACGGCTTTAGATGAGAGGAACCGACGTCGAAACGGAAAAAAAGGGCGCCGATTTTGATTACCCCACGTTTTTTTTTTTTTTTTTTTTTTTTAAATTTGGCCAACCGCTTAACATCAATCATATGCCTTCAGGTCTCCATACATTTTTCTAGCGGGCTGTTTCTTGGCCAGCCGTTTGACATCGGTCATAATTATACATTATTTTGACTCATACCCTGTCTTAAGGTTTTTTTTTTTGGTTTTTGTTTTTTTGCACGTGGCCAGCCGCTCAACAGCAGTCACATGCCTTCAAGTCTCCATACCTTTTTCTAGCGGCTGTTTCTTGTACTTGGCCAGCCGTTTGACAGCGATAGCCTCCAGTTTGACCCTGGCCGCCGGGTACTCCTTGAGAACGTCCCACAGATCCTTCTTGGCGAGGCAGAAGAGGTCGGAGTATCCCACGGATCTGACGCTGGCTGTCCGCCTGTTGCCCGCTGTGCCCATGTTGAGAATACTGATCTCCCCGAAATAACTCCCTGTAACACACACACGTGCAGGCGTAAGGACACAAGTTGCGTGAAGGGTCAAATACAGGGGGCGGTCGGTGGTCTAGTGGTTAAGATACTTGTAACCAGTGCGAGAGGTCAGGGGTTCGAGTCCCACTCGGGGCAAAGAATTTTTCCTTCTCGTACGTGGCACCGTTCATTCGGGCCGGATCGTCGGGGGTTCTCTCCGGGTACTCCGGCTTCCTCCCCCTCTGCTTTGTAAATGTTCAGCCCATAAAATTTGAAAAATAAATGCAATTCTAACTTCCGAAATTTAAATAGCTGAGCTCACCCTTCGTCACCACGTGATTGTAATGATTAAAGTGTTTATGTCTAGTGTGTGAGAGAATGCGTGTGATTAACGTGAGCGTGCGTGTTGGGTTCAGTTCGCGCCTATACAATACCCATTATTATTATTATTTGTTTGAGGTACCCTATTTTTGCGAGTGTGTCAGTTTGCAGTGATTTTTGTTATCACGGAAAAGCGTGTTTTTCGTCATTTTTGTACGTGGTAGGGCAAGGTACATGCCAGAGGGTAGCAAAAAGAGGCAAGCTGCCAGTGAAGCTAGGACATTCTGCGTAGAAGAGAGGCAAAGCTGACGTGAGTGGATTTAGGGGAAGTGGCTTTCTAGCCTAAACAGAAAGTAGACTAGCATTACTCCAGTGATGCCTGAGCCGGAAAGGAAACATTTATTTCTTTAAAAAAAAAAACTCCTGTCAGGTACGTGCCCCTGAATGATCTGTGCTTGGCAAATTTTGTTTCTAGGTTGAAGTATTTTTAGGGATGAACAGGATGCCTGGTCTAATAAGGAAGATATAGGCATTTTGAAGCTTCGTGCATTGGTGTTGTTTGACCTCATTGCAGGTTAGGGCGAACAAATATCGAACAGCAGTATCAAAGAAAAACAAGTAGAAACGCAAGCAAGCAAGCAAGCAAGCAGCCCAACCTGCTTGTGCCTGTGTTATGTTTTTTGTTTGTTTTTGTTTTGGTAGTTTAGCAACCGCAGTTTAAGGACTAACAACTGTGCCGCTGAAAAATAAAAGCGTCATTGTCACTTCCTTAAGCTTTTGTCCAAATGTCAGAAAATTCTATCTTTTAACGGCAAACACTACAGGTATTTCGCCTAGCAGCCTCTCCCCTTCGTCCCGACAACAACAACAACAACAACAACAACAATAACAACAGCAGCAGCAGCAGCAACGACAGCAACAACAAGCAAGGAATCTTGACAAGGCGCGCAGAAAAAACAGTATTGAAACCGACAGGAAAAAAAAAATGTAAAGACAAACATGGCTGTATGAATTCCGGCGTGGAAGTGTCCATCCAACACCAGCGCAGACAGTGAGTGAGACACTTCACGCTGGGCGACTAATCGTCAATAGATCTTCCTGGGTTCGCTCGTGATTTTTTTTTTTGGTGCTTGTGTGTGTGTGTGTGTGTGTGTGTGTGTGTGTGTGTGTGTGTGTGTGTGTGTGTGTGTGTGTGTGTGTGTGTGTGTGTGTGTCTGTGTGTGTGTGGTGATGTAAGTGTGCTCAAACACCTCCACCTCACCCCGAAAGGCGACAGTAGGTGCGACACGCGCCCATGTTTCACATGAAGTCGTTCATTAACTTACTGTTCCTCATTTTGACATACAAATATCACAAACACATCTTTCGTTCAATTATTTGAGTTATTTGGCATGTCTGAACTCTTCCTCGCACTGACTTCATCGCACTATTTGTAGGGACCGCATGTGGACACTACCCAAAGAACAGCCATTCCAACAGTCAATACCAGCGTAAAATTGTAGGCAACGGACTAACAGACTACATGTACTATCTTGGACCAGGTAAAGCAAAGGGAATGGGGACAGTGTGATACACACCCGGTTTAAGCGTAGCTAACACTGTCTTGCCGTTATCAGCAACGACGTGAAGGCGACCTCTGTTGACGATGTACATCTCCTTGCCGACCTCTCCTGCACAGACAAACACCAGACAGTCAGTCGATGATGCAAATGCTAACACATAAAAATGATAGTAATAATAATAATAACGACGACGACGACGATGATGATGATGATGAGGAGGACGAGGAGGAGGATGCAGGAGGAGAAGAAGAAGACGGAATCCAAGAAGAAGGAATCGAATAATTTTATTCGTCCATTACAGGACACTTACAATCACTTTTACAACCATTGGTTTCAATTCTATAGAAACAGCCACAGCACCCACGAACACATTCAAGACACATACAATGACACATACAAAGACACATACAATGACACATACAGGGATGAGTGGGTGGGTGTTTGGGAGTTTAACGTCTTTTTCCACCACGTAACAGAGACACATACAGAGACACATACAGAGACACATACAGACACACACAGAGACACATACAGACACATACAGAGACACATACAGAGACACACACAGAGACACATACAGTGGAAGCGGGTTAATTAGTATCGCCTTTAACTCTATTCGTGCCACTAACACCTGCACAGCACTATCAGCCACAATCACACGTGCAAGGCATCTCCAGATGTGATGATCACATGGAATTTAAAAGTGTATTTCAAAAAAAAAAAAAAAAAAAAAATCCGCCAGACAGAGAGAAAGGAAAAAAAACAAAAACAAAACAGAAGCCGGGATTTAATTTTCTTGACGCAGAACACTAAACACATGTGTAGAAGAATGCTAGAAGTACATGTAAAGTTTCTCTCTCTCTATCTCTTCACGCGACTTCCGGCAATTGTGCGTGGGCTAACAAGTGTGATCGTAAAGGACCCTACCCCCCCCCCCCCCCCCCTTTCACTCCGTGTAAGACAGGCGGACAGGACCCCCCCGGGAGCAGGATTAGTGGCCCGGGCCGTCAGTTATGAATGATACATAGCAGGGACCAGCGCCATACCCGCCCCCACTTTGCATACCAAGTGAACGCTGGTAGTCGGTGTCATGCTGTCATTGCCCCCCCCCCCCCGGACCCCCCCCCCCCCTCGGACCCCCCCTGTCACAAACGTAAACTTACTTCTGGGTTCGTGAAATGTTAATTTGGTTTGGCAGGGGTTGCGGAGGGCTGCCATAAATGTTGGTCAAGTGATTGTGAATTTTTTGTTGGGGGGGGGGGGGTGTCATCTGTTGTCTTCTCGACCCCCCCCTTCCGCCCGCCCCCGTCACAAAGTCAACTTATTTCTAGGCCCGCGAAATCTTAATTTGGTTTTGCGGGGACTGTGGAGGCTGCCACGTTGGTCACGTGACTTTCTAACTATTGTCGTGTGCTGTGTTCCGGCCTGCGCCCTTCCAGCGCGGGGAGCCGGGGTGGTCGAATGGTAGAGCGTTGGACTTCTAATGCTCGGGCCGTGAGTTCGATCCCGGCTGGGGCCAAATATTTGTGCTGGCTTTTTCATCGTTGCCCCGTCTTTGATAATCACCCTATGTGGTGGAAAAGGACGTGAAACCCCCAAACACCCACCCACCCTTTCCAGCGCGGTACGAAATGAATGTGTTAATCCTATTTACTGACACGATACACTGTTCACTGATCCGAGTACCACCACTATCTGAACAGTTTTATTCGGAGACGATTTTAAACTCTTTTCTTGCACAAACTACAAAAAGCAAGTGATGAACTTTACAATCACACACCCATCCCGTCCACAAAATGACGTATTTTCCTTCTCAGCTTAGGCATGTATTTATCTGCAGGACAAAACTTGGCTTCGGGTATGTAATTTACATAAAGAAAGTTTTGTCCTGCTCTCTCCCCCCCCCCCCCCCACTCTCTCTCTCTCTTCGGGAGGATACTACGAAGCAAAACACCGTTCGCTGGCCCAATCGATCGAAGAGGCAAGCGGCACTACTCTCAGAGGGCAAGGACTTGGCAGTCGAGTGGTCTCCCATGCATCATTAGTAAGGGGTGGACCGTCTTGTGAATGCATCGTGGGATGCAAATGGTGTCCGGACGCATGCGATGTGGCTTCCAGACAATGTCAGTGATGGAAACCCTCTCTTTCTGTACATTGTCCGCTGACACGGGGCAAACTGTCGGGTCAAAGTGGTAAACGACCTCGGCAGTCAGTGGTAAACTGGGACGAAAGTCCACAGGCGGGTTTGCCAGAACACCAACACACAAAAAAGTGCAGTTTTTGCAGAAAATAGTAGGGGTGTTCGGTTTTACCGGTTTTCCGGTTAAAATCGGTCCGACTTTCTCACGGTTCGGTAAACCGGTTTGGCCTTAAAAAACCGGAAAACCGCGGTTTTTTCTAAGGGACATCACTCGTCGTTTTTCAGCCCGTTACAAGACACCCTCCTCCTCCCCCTTATCATCATCATCATCAGTCATGTTGTTGTTGTTGTTGTTGGCTGAACAGGGAAACCGGGGTGGCCGAATGGTAGAGCGTTGGACTTTCAACTTTCGGGTCGTGAGTTCAAATCCCGGCTAGGGCCAAATATTTGTGCTGGCTTTTTCATCGTTGCCTCGTCTTTGATATCATCCGTATGTGATGGAAAAGGACGTTAAACTCCCAAACACCCACCCACCCACCCTTGTTGGCTGAACATTTCCAACGCAGGGGTACAGGAAGCCGGAGTACTAGGAGACCCTCCTCCCTTCCCCCTTCCATCTCTTGGGGAAACGTTAGAAACAATAGATGACGTATACATAGCCGGTTAACCGGTTTTAAACCTCGGTTTTCTATTGGAAAAACCGGTTAAAAACCGGTTTGAGAAATCGTACCGGTTCCACCCTCTAGAAAATAGCGTACAGGTTCTGCAGAGATGTTTGGTTTCTCCTTTCTTTATTTCTTTAATTCATATTTACGCTGTTTCTGCAAAATCAGCTTTGTTCCGCCTTTGATACGTTGTAGTATGTTGATACGTCAAATTTCGAAACTGAAGTCGGGAATGATTCTGCACTTCCCAGAAAACTACAGTTTCAAATACTGACTTACTCAGACCTTCTGCTAAACCAAACCCACCCAACAACGTTTCCAAGTAGCTTCCATGAAGGAGTAAAATCGGTCGTTTGAACAGCAAAGGAGGAGATTAAGACAGAAGTGCAGCGGCCTTGCATATTTCCGAAAGTCTCTGGATTGAACCCACGCTTCGCCGTGACAGAGGTGATAATTATGCACGTGCTCAAGTACGGAGTAGTGGTTAAGCCACTGGTTCGTGTGCTTGCTTAAAATATACACAGTGGAGGGGGCGGCCGGGAGGGGCGGGGGGGGGGAGGGACCGGAAACCGCCTAAATTATCTCTCTTGGGGTCATCGCTGCAGGCGCAGTGTCCAACATCAGAACAAAACAACTTAAAAAAAAAGAAAAAAAAGACAAACTTCTGTTTCGAAGCTGCATTTACACAAGAACTTTGAAAAACAGGAATAAGTAAGGTGTAGGCAGACAAGTCTTAAAGGAAAAATTAAGTTTATCAAGCAAATCTGCAAAAAATCGGACTTAGAAATTTTGCAGGGTTTTCGGGGGAAAAAAAAGGCGATGTGTAGATTAAAATAACTACAACTCAGTGAACTCACAACCACATTGAATCAAAGCTGCAAAATTGAAAACTGTAGATAGTCTAGAGATAACTAGAAAAAAAATGAGACTTTCGGAATGGACGCAAAAAAGTAGTTTATCAAGTCAGAGCATGCGTAGCGAGGTCGCGGCAATGACTTCCAATGGTTTCCCGTCTCGCTATCATGCACTGTCATTGCTCAAACAGAAGGTTTTGACCTTGCTTGGGTCTTCACGAAAGCAACTACTCAAAGCAAAAACCGTAGTGCATTATAGGTCTCCGCAGTCAACCGTATGGAGGTTACGCGCGCAACTCCAGCGCCTATGAACATTCCCTAGGCGCAAGATAATTACCGGCCTTCACGACTACCGTGGTTATTGTACGTCGTAAACTTGCGTCAGGAACACACTCCTCAAAGCGCAGGAAAGTGCAAAAGGGGGACCACCCACCGATGACTTGTGGTCACTCATCTCCCTTTGACCTATCACACCCAGACGACAGTTTGGCGGCGCCGTGACCCCGCCCTCAATCACACCCTGATTGGGCCTCATCACGTTGCCATGACAACGCAGCGTCACAGGGGGTCGTGCCAAAGGAACAACTCTGGCGTGTGCCCAAGATGGCCACCGCCTTTTGGATTCAGGATTCAGGAAGCACTGAACACAACTCCTGTACAGAGTCCGTGCGATATTTTGAGCGGCCGTTAGTCCGTTGCCTACAAACACAGACAGGTGTCCGTTAAATTGATATGAAAAATTATACTGAACTCAACCCCAGAAATGTATAACTTGTCACTCTGTTGTTGAACTTGGTATGTCACTGTGTTCCCTTTTACACTCTTGAGCTCTAGTACAAGCGTCTGACTTTTTAAGACCCCCGTCTCTCCCCCCCCCCCCCGCTCACCCCGGAAACAAAACAAAACAAAAAACAAAACAAAACAACAAACAAACCAACCCCCAGAACAACAACAACAACAACAAAACAAAACAACCCCCCCCCCAAAAAAAAAAAAAAACACAACAAAAAACAAAACAAAAACAAACGAAAACAACAAAACAAACAACCAACCAACCCCCCCCCCCAAACCAAGCCCGTTCCTCCCAATCCCGCGTTAAAAACCCAAAACAAACAAAAAGCACAACAACAACAACAACAGCAAAAACAACAAACACAAACGCATCAAACACAACGAAAAAAAAATCCCCCAAACCAAACAGAAACAAAACAAAAAACACGACCAAAAAAAAAAAAAAAAAATCCAAACCAAAATCATTAAAAAAAACCCAAACAAAACCTCAACACAATCCAGACAAAAAGCATATCCCCAAACAAAACCTCAACACAATCCAGACAAAAAGCATATCCCCAAACAAAACCTCAACACAATCCAGACAAAAAGCATATCCCCAAACAAAACCTCAACACAATCCAGACAAAAAGCATATCCCCAAACAAAACCTCAACACAATCCAGACAAAAAGCATATCCCCAAACAAAACCTCAACACAATCCAGACAAAAAGCATATCCCCAAACAAAACCTCAACACAATCCAGACAAAAAGCATATCCCCAAACAAAACCTCAACACAATCCAGACAAAAAGCATATCCCCAAACAAAACCTCAACACAATCCAGACAAAAAGCATATCCCCAAACAAACCTCAACACAATCCAGACAAAAAGCATATCCCCAAACAAAACCTCAACACAATCCAGACAAAAAGCATATCCCCAAACAAAACCTCAACACAATCCAGACAAAAAGCATATCCCCAAACAAAACCTCAACACAATCCAGACAAAAAGCATATCCCCAAACAAAACCTCAACACAATCCAGACAAAAAGCATATCCCCAAACAAAACCTCAACACAATCCAGACAAAAAGCATATCCCCAAACAAAACCTCAACACAATCCAGACAAAAAGCATATCCCCAAACAAAACCTCAACACAATCCAGACAAAGAGCATATCCCCAAACAAAACCTCAACACAATCCAGACAAAGAGCATATCCCCAAACAAAACCTCAACACAATCCAGACAAAAAGCATATCCCCAAACAAAACCTCAACACAATCCAGACAAAAAGCATATCCCCAAACAAAACCTCAACACAATCCAGACAAAAAGCATATCCCCAAACAAAACCTCAACACAATCCAGACAAAAAGCATATCCCCAAACAAAACCTCAACACAATCCAGACAAAAAGCATATCCCCAAACAAAACCTCAACACAATCCAGACAAAAAGCATATCCCCAAACAAAACCTCAACACAATCCAGACAAAAAGCATATCCCCAAACAAAACCTCAACACAATCCAGACAAAAAAGCATATCCCCAAACAAAACCTCAACACAATCCAGACAAAAAGCATATCCCCAACACAAAACCTCAACACAATCCAGACAAAAAGCATATCCCCAAACAAAACCTCAACACAATCCAGACAAAAAGCATATCCCCAAACAAAACCTCAACACAATCCAGACAAAAAGCATATCCCCCAAACAAAACCTCAACACAATCCAGACAAAAAAGCATATCCCCAAACAAAACCTCAACACAATCCAGACAAAAAGCATATCCCCAAACAAAACCTCAACACAATCCAGACAAAAAGCATATCCCCAAACAAAACCTCAACACAATCCAGACAAAAGCATATCCCCAAACAAAACCTCAACACAATCCAGACAAAAAGCATATCCCCAAACAAAACCTCAACACAATCCAGACAAAAAGCATATCCCCAAACAAAACCTCAACACAATCCAGACAAAAAGCATATCCCCAAAAGAAACAAAAAAGCAGCACACGGACAAACAAACAACGAACCCACCGGAAAGAATGCATCCAAACAGATAGGCAGACAGAAGAAACAACAGCAAAACCCCCAAAACTTTCAACCTGAAAAAAAAACAAAAAACCGCCATCCTATTTTGCTCCTAACGCCCCAGTGGCCACGAATAGACACTTGCCAACGCGACATCAACGCTCAACGCGACAGCCTCCATTTGGAAAATTCCCAGGATCCTTCACTTCCCGTGTCATATCTTCCGCTGACTTAATTTCAAATTTCAGACTTGCGAAAACAACTGCAGCTTGCGCCCCCTATTGTCACAGATCTGCACCCGCTGAAGTGTGAGAACGGAAACGCATAGCGAGTAATCTATCTGAAGGTTTGAACTTAATGCCCATTGAGGATAAGAGGCGGAAGTTCATGGCGTGATGCACGTGCATTACGAAAGTCAACTTTTTTAAACAACAACCCTGCTTCCCTCCCCCCCCCCGCCACATTTCTCAAAGTTTTAGAGCAGTTTAAAAAAAAATTTAAAAAGTATTCCGACATAATGTGATAGTAGAGATATACATCTTATGTGTGTCTCTGATGGAACATTTTCCGTTTTTATCTTTAAGCATAAAATCTGCAATTCCGTTTTTGTTGCTTTTCGGTTCCACGCACATTGGCACTTACAATGTCTGTTCTGTCGGAAGTTTCGAGAGCACCTTTCAACAGCCTTTTACCCTGTTTGACAAACTCAGTCAGGCGGCAAAGAAGTTAGGTTACACAATAGTAAGAATTCCGCTAAATACAATGCAGAGTTTTCGCCCCTTTTAAAATTTGTGTGCAGAGTAAAAAAATGGCAATCTGGGGTTGTTTGCTGGCTTTGTGACTAAGTTTCATACCAGGTAAAAGTAAAGACAGTGAAAAATGAGCCTGGCAGGTGGATTATTTGTATTCATGAGCGGCTGGGACAAGAGCTAGCAGACGGCAGAAGAATGTGGTCGCTGCTAGCACTGCAAAAAAAAAAAAGAAGTGGAATATTGGAATTTGTTGAAATTTACCCTTGTCATGTGCCTTTTGTGCACACGTCTCTCTCATACTGCACACGTCTCTCTCATACTGCACACACACACACACACACACACACACACACACACACACACACACACATCAGTGGTAAAAGAGCCCGAGTACTTTTCAAATCTACGGAGCTTATAGGCACTTTTTGTCGAACGAGGGACAACCTGCATCGCCATGACTTCGAAATCACGTTCTGTTTTGCTCGGTTCCGTCCTTTCCATCTTGACAGCGAACCTCTGTTTTTTCAAAGTTCTCCCTCTCTTTCTTTGGAAGTCACAGTGATATCTGTAAGCCCATCCACTGGGCCTGTGTGTGATGAAAGAGCTGGCAAAAAAGCACGGGCATTACCGAATCGTCACATGATCTTAATTAGTTCTGCTACTCCCCCTTTCACTTGGCCGGAATTGGTGGCGACACCAATAATAGAACATGTTGTGAAAGAGAGGCTCCGAGCTCGGTGGAGAGGTTGGCACACACGCACGCCCGTTAAATCAGCCGGTTCGGCTGGATACCATTTCTCGTCATTAGCATAAGCAAGTAAACAAGCACCACTTCAATCGCAATAAAAAGCAACACTGAGCCCACATCTCATGACTCTGCAAACGACGTCACAAGTAAAAGATACCCTGTGAGTACTTTTTGTTTTCTTTAGTTGAAGATCAAATTCACCATTGCTGGGTTTGGCGGGGAAAAATGGATACTTCGTGACCTTGACACACATAAGACAAACCAAACAAAAAAGTACTTGCACAACAAAATAAACGGAAGGTTACCTAACCCCAATGCTCTAAACTACTACTACTACTAAGGCCCATGCCTCCAAGTGGACCATAGGCCATCGACGACCCTTCGCCATCGCACTCTGTTCTGGGCTACTCTTGCCACTCCAGTCCAGTTGATCCCCTGCTTGCATAGCTCTGCCTCAGTGTCCCGCCTCCAGCTGTTGCGAGGCCGGCCTCTCTTCCTTTTCCCTTGCGGGTTCCATGTCAGGGCTTGGCGTGTGGTGGCTGGATGCTGGCTTCCTGAGGGTGTGTCCAATCCAGTCCCACTTCCTCCGCAGGATCTGCTTGGCCACTGGTTCCTGCCCCGCTCGCTCCCACAGCTCTTCGTTCCGGATCTTCTCTGGCCATCGGATGTTGAAGATGCGCCGCAGACAGGTGTTGAAAAATCGTCTGCATCGTCTTCGTTGTCCTCCATGTTTCGCATCCGTAGAGATGCTCTAAACGTTGTCCATTAAATATTACGTTCCAGCATCGAAAGCATATCTACTTTTTCCACTCCCTCATTTTGAACCTTTGCTTTTTCGTTATTAAAAAAAAAATGCGCGTTTCATGAAGACAATATTTAGATAATTTTGAAATAGTTTCTTGACCATAATAAACTCAGTATTTAATACAATTCCTTTTCCCTCTCTCCTTTACACGACCGCTTTCCTGCTCTTTGCGTTGTTAAAATTAACCGCAGAGAGGATTTCTTATCGAGGAAACCGCATAAAGACTATTTTGAAAATAGTTGCTACAACTAATTATTGAATATTTAATTCAGAAGTAGTCTTGGGTGTTATTTCGGGGACCTAATCAATCGATGTCACACTCCATTCAAATCTTGTACGTGTTTTGTTTTTGTCTTTCATCACGTTTTCATTTCCTCTGAATCAAACAACTCCACGAAGATGATGAACTATTTAATTCACAAGTAGTCGTGCAAAAGTATTTAGGGGACCTAGTCAATCTACGCCGTGCTTCATCCCATTCTTTCACGTCTTTTTTTCCCTCTGTTAATTTCCTCCTAATCTAACAGGTCCATGAATAAATAATGCTCAATAAGAAAACAACAGCAAAAACGACAACAAAAGCAGGGGGGGGGGGGGGGGAAACCCTAAAACGACCAAATGTTGAATGGTTGTTTCTAAATTCTACTTTTTTTTTTACTTTGGGCAGCTGTCGCACCTCTTAAAATGTCAAGTAACATTTTAAAAAAATAATTTTTTTTCTATCTTCAGTAATATAGGCTGCCATACGGGGCGGTGACGTAAGAAAGTCGGATCTTTCGCATGCCGCATTCAATTAGTGACCTAATAACTCACGCCGAGAGCACAGCAAAATTACCTCCCCTGAGAGCCACTGGGGAAGCCCGTTAGATGGCAGGCCTACTCCCGTTGTTGAAAGATTTCTCTGGTGTCATGGCGAAAATTGTGCACGTGAGAAAAGGAAGTGACGTCACAAGTCTCTGGCCAGTCGTTATCTTTGGCCTGCGATCGGAGAACGTAGTGAGTTGCGGAGATGATTTAGGTGTGCAGGAAACTGTAGCGACATCTCACTTATTAGTGTGGTGACGCAACATGACAAGAGCGGTTACAGTAAACACTGGGCACACAGTTTTAGTCTAATCTCCTAGTTGACCTATGCTCGTACACTACAAGCTCTACAGACTAGAATTTGTAGCACACTATTGGAAAAAACAGGGTTGGAGATCTTCTGTCGATGGCGCATCCAAGCTGGTGCAGCAGGGAGCAAGAAATTACAACTGAAACGAAGAAGAACCTGAAAAGGAATACATCTCACTGGTGAAAAGTTGCTTCCGCGCAGGTAGATGAGTGCTTCAAGCGTTGATTTACGATATTGCGGTGAAAACTTGTATCAGCCGCCACCAGTGATGCACATGGGAAGATGCTACGGTGCATGACCGAAAACATTGCATCATACTCTAAAACATAGACACACTATCCTCCGACTGGCGCAAATAAATAACATCTGGACTCAAGAATACAGTCCCCTTTCGTTGTCTCGTATGTCCCACATCTACAATTTCAGTCTTTGCGGACCTGTCGGGCGCCACAGAAAACGTACAGCGACTTCGGTCGGGATTTCTAAAGGCTGCAGTGTCACGGTAGGATCTTATAGTTGTCACCCCTTTGATTCCAACCCAGTTTGCCACCCAAATGACACTCAGTCAAAATCCCCGCCACCCCACAATGCTCCAGTCAGCCTTTGTCACTGTAGGAATCTGACTCGATCAGGGGTTTTGACATGTTATTGTGGTTCACTTGGCACGAACAAGAACCACCGTCAGTTGCATAGACGGACACTTTTGAAACAGTCTGAACTTTTGTTTGAAGTCAGTGTGGGAAACAACCTCCCAGTCAATCCTTTCACTGGAAGTTTTAACGTGGTAGTTGCTTCCCTTCAAGAAAAGATAAGGACGAACGAACGGACAACGCGACCACTGTGTATGTATGCTGCTTCTTCTGCAGAAATACAACGCCGGATATTAAGTTACGGCAGTTACAATCAAAATGTCAATGTCAAATAAAGGGGTCGAGCCCCCAGAATTCAGCCAATCGCGTCCCGCGGCATAATGAAGACCCTACGAGGGGAAGCACGTGTAGTTTGATGTGACTGAAACGTGGAAAGAAAGCAGTAAGTCCACTGACGTCATTTGAGGAAAAGACCATTACGTCAATCTCTTTCATCTTGAAATCACCCCTTTTCCCATACGATGACGTCATGGGCGTACTGTGTTTTGCCAATATACGGCAGAGTAAAGGGGCTGGGCTTTGGCCTCGGGGCTTGGCGAGTGGAGTCGTCTATTGGTGTCGCGACAGAAGACCCAAACAATGACAGGATAGCCCATCAGAAATGTGGGATCTATTTACATCACTTGCAGAGTAAGTAATTCATTCTTCTTTATTGTACAAAGCGAAAATAATTTAATTAGTCAGTTCCTACGCTAGTTTCCAGTCTTTACAAAGTCCCTCTTGCTGTGCTCTTGTGTAGCTCGACAGGCGTAAGGACGCAAACTGACCGTGGGGTCATGTTTGGTGTTTGTGTGAGGTACCCTGTTTGCGAGTGTGCTAGTCTGTAGTGATTTTTGTTGTCATGAAAAAGCGTGATTTTCGTGTTATGTAGGTCGAGGTGCATGACAGGCGGTCACAAAAAGAGGCAAGCTGCCAGTGAAGCTGGTACTTTTTGAACAGAGGTGGGACGCAAGTGAGGCAAAGCGTATTTGTGTGAACTGCCTATGTGGCCCTAAAGAGAAAGTAGACGTGCATTACTCCGGTGAGGCCTGAGCAGAAAGGAGACATTCCATTTTTTTTTAAACCCTTGTCAGTCGCGTGCCTTTGAATGGTCTGTTCATGGTAGTAACTGTTTATAGAGTGAAGCATTTTTAGGGGTGACTATGATGCCTGAGGCCAATAGGGAATATATAGGCATTGTGGTATTTGTGTCCTTCGCCCACAAGTCCTTTTCTGTTCTTCCAGGGGGAGTCCGGTTGACCAAGCGGTAGAGTGTTTGGACTTCCGATGCTCGGGTCGTGAGTTCGAATCCCGGCTGGGAGCAAATATCTCGTTGCCCCGTCTGTCATCTCACCCGTACGTAGTGGAAAGGGACGTTAAACCCTCAAACGCCCACCCTATCCGGACTCTTCTCCCGATAAGGAAAACAAAATTGTATATTCCTTTCCCAGTGTCTCGTCTTTGAAACGGCCCAAGCACACTCCACCCCGCCCATTTTATTTTCAGCTTTCCCGCTCTCGTGTGACATTTTCTCACTTCTCCTGTGAGTTTTGTCTGTCAACGCGTTTCCATTGTCAGTGGGTGCTCTCCCCTCCCTTCTGCTGTCGGCGGTGATGGGAGAAAAACTGCATATCTCAATAGGACATCCTCCCGTTTCCAGGGAAACAAGAAGAAAAAAACGCTCTTTTCAGGAAGGCTCAGCGCGCCACTTGTCCTCTCTTGGCGGAAGGGCAAAGAGAGAGAGAGAGAGAGAGAGGAGAGAGAGGGGGGGGGGGTGCCAGGACGTTCCTTGAATCATGTACTTGCTAACCTTTCAAACATTCTCTCTCTCTCTCTCTCTCCTCTCTCGCTCTCCCTCACACACACCACACACACACACACACCACACACACACACACACACACACACACACACACACACACACACATTCACTAACAACTCAGCATCTCTGTCCTCTCTCTGTCCTCTCTCTCGCTCTCGCTCCCATCTCATCTCCCTACTCTCTCCACACACACACAACACACCACACACACACACACAACACACACACACACACACACACACACACACACACACCACACACTACACACAACACACACACGGACATTTCAAGGCCTTTTTTTTTCTTTTTTTACAACGTAACTGGTTTAACCACGAATGAATTGTTTAACACGAATGAAATGTTTTCAATCAGCCGTTTCAAACAACTAAACTTGATATTCAAAGAAAATATAAATGCATACATGTAATCACACACACACACACACACACACACACACACACACACACACACACACACACACACAGGGGTAGGTGGGTGGGTGTTTGGGAGTTAACGTCCTTTTCCACCACATACGGTACACACACAGAACCCAGTGCGTTGAGAGCAAAAAGCAAAGAACAAAATAAAACCACACACCCTACATACGATACAGTGAAGGGTGGGTGGGTGGGTGTTTGGGAGTTTAACGTCCTTTTCCACCACATAAGGGTGATATCAAAGACGTAGCAACGAGAAAAGGGCAGCACAAATATTAGGCTCCAGCCGGATTCGAACTCACGACCTGAGCATAGAGAATCCAACGCTCTACCATTCGCGGCTATCCCGGCTTCCCTACAGAGCCTCGCACGTAGAGAGCAACACACAAAGTACAAAAATTAAATCCACACACTCTACATGGATCCAACGGAGATGCACATACAAATGGTGTATTACAGTAAAAGTGCAGAGAGAGAGAGAGAGAGAGAGAGAGAGAGAGAGAGAGAGAGAGGGAGAGAGAGATGCTGAGTTGTTAGCGAGTGTGTGTGTGTGTGTGTGTGAGAGAGAGAGAGCAGAGAGAGAGAGAGAGAGAGAGAGAGAGAGAGAGATGCTGAGTTGTTAGCGAGTGTGTGTGTGTGTGTGTGAGAGAGAGAGAGAGAGAGAGAGAGAGAGAGGGAGAGAGAGATGCTGAGGTTGTTAGCGAGTGTGTGTGTGTGTGTGAGAGAGAGAGAGGATCGAGAGAGAGAGGAGAGAGGGAGAGAGAGATGCTGAGTTGTTTAGCGAGTGTGTGTGTGTGTGTGAGAAGAGAGAAGAGAGAGAGAGAGAGAGAGAGAGAGATGCTGAGTTGTTAGCGAGGTGTGTGTGTGTGTGTGTGTGTGTGTGTGTGTGTGTGAGAGAGAGAGAAGAGAGAGAGAGAGAGATGCTGAGTTGTTATGCGAGTGGTGTGTGTGTGTGTGTGTGTGTGTGTGTGGAGCGAGAGAGAGAGAGAGAGAGAGTAGAGATTGCTGAGTTGTTAGCGAGTGTGTGTGTGTGTGTGTGTGTGTGTGTGTGTGTGTGTGTGAGAGAGAGAGAGAGAGAGAGAGAGAGATGCTGAGTTGTTAGCGAGTGTGTGTGTGTGTGTTGTGTGGAGAGAGAGAGGATGCTGATTGTTAGCGAGTGTGGTGTGTGTGTGTGTGTGTGAGAGAGAGAGAGAGAGAGAGAGAGAGAGAGAGAGAGAGAGGAGAGATGCTGAGTTGTTAGCGTGGTGTGTTGTGTGTGTGTGGGTGAGAGAGAGAGAGAGAGAGAGAGAGAGAGAGAGAGATAGCTGAGTTGTTAGCGAGTGTGTGTGTGTGTGTGTGTGTGTGTGAGAGAGAGAGAGAGAGAGAGAGAGAGAGATGCTGAGTTGTTTAGCGAGTGTTGTGTGTGTGTGTGTGTGTGTGAGAGAGAGAGAGAGAGAGAGAGAGAGATGCTGAGGTTGTTAGGCGAGTGTGTGTGTGTGTGTGTGTGTGTGAGAGAGAGAGAGAGAGAGAGAGAGAGAGATGCTGAGTTGTTAGCGAGTGTGTGTGTGTGTGTGTGTGTGAGAGAGAGAGAGAGAGAGAGAGAGAGAGAGAGAGAGATGCTGAGTTGTTAGCGAGTGTGTGTGTGGTGTGTGTGTGTGTGAGAGAGAGAGAGAGAGAGAGAGAGAGAGAGAGAGATGCTGAGTTGTTAGCGAGTGTGTGTGTGTGTGTGTGTGTGTGTGTGTGTGTGAGAGAGAGAGAGAGAGAGAGAGAGAGAGAGATGCTGAGTTGTTAGCGAGTGTGTGTGTGTGTGTGTGTGTGTGTGTGTGTGTGTGAGAGAGAGGAGAGAGAGAGAGAGAGAGATGCTGAGTTGTTAGCGAGTGTGTGTGTGTGTGTGTGTGTGTGTGTGTGTGAGAGAGAGAGAGAGAGAGAGAGAGAGAGATGCTGAGTTGTTAGCGAGTGTGTGTGTGTGTGTGTGTGTGTGTGTGTGTGTGTGTGTGTGTGTAAGGGGAGGGTGGGTGGTTGAGGCCGGGTGGCAGGATGTTGGAGGCTGGGTGGTGGGGTGTCATGGCGGTGGGGGCGTGGTGTCACAGGGAGCGCAAAGAGGAGAATAATTATGATTCATGGCGGCGGCCTGTACAGCGGGGTGCCAGCACAGGAGACGCCACAAACTACTCCACACGCAGCCACACAATCGATCAGCAGGATGTTGAGCGAGGAGAACGACCAGTGTCTGTTGGTAGCAGGCCCGTGTCGTTCGTGAGAGAAAACTGGGACAGCCCTGCCCCCTCCAACCGCGTTGCACGTGCTGACGCAATCACAAGACGATGCCAAAACGGCGCATCTCCCATTCTGCATCTTCAGGGCCTGTAACTCCTGTTCCTCTCCGTAAGAGGAGCACAGGTTGTACGTCACTGACAGCTTCTGGGGCATGTAGTAAGGATTCCGCTAAATATAGCACAGCAGTTTTGCCCCTTTTAAAATTTGTGTGCAGAGTAAAAATGGCAATCTGGGGGTTTTATTGGTTTTGTAAATACGTTTCATGCCAGGTAATAGTGAAAACAGAGAGAAAAATGAACCTGGCATGTGGACTATTGTATTCATGCGCGGCTGGCACAAGAGCTAGCTGACGACTGTGCTAGCTTTTTCATCGTTGCCTCGTCTTTGATATCACCCGTGTGCGGTGGAAACAGGACGTTAAACCCCCAAACACCCACTCACTCACTCGCTAGCAGACGACAGTGGAATGGGGGGGGGGGGGGGAGGAGGGGCCGGGTATGTGATCGCTGTTAGCACAACAACAAAAATTGCAATTTGTAGAAATTTACCCTAACATGAGTTTTTGGCTGCTGGGTGTTTTGTTATATTTTTGGGGTGAATTTTAAAGCATTTCTAGGTGTCAAGCGCAGCGTTATGTTTAACAGGCAAATATCGCGTTTTCTTTGAAATCTGCATCTGTGCTGTGTACCGAGCGGAAGAGGAAGCTCCAGGGTGGATGATTCAAAATGGACGACCTTTTCTGTGTTATTATGCCGCTTTCGACAGTCCACATGATTACTGGAGTGATGCGTTACAGATATGAGTCTCTAGGCGCTTCCGGAATGCGGTGATGCTGACTGCCTCCTTGGAACATCCCTCCATCTCCCCCCTCTCCCCTCTACACCTCCCTCCAGCAACCGAGCAATAAATACCCACACCCCAAATCTTGTCCGCGACGTTTATCATTCCATATTCATCTATACTTGACTTACGTCTCGCTTAAAGGTCCCGTCCACTCAGTTTTTTTGTGTGTGCCGAATTTCCCAATTTTTTTCATTTGAACAGAAAGAAGGGACACCGCTCTGTCATCTGAGCTACTCTCGGTTGCCTTCAAACACCCTAGCAGTTTCGTGTGAACAAAGCTGCGCCAGCAAAATTTCGTTTGCTAGCCTTATCATAATACTTTGGTTCTTGACGCGATAGCTCAGTTTGAAAACTCTTTTGAAAAAGAAATCATGTACTTCTAAACAGCACCAAGGGGATTTGGGACAGAGACAAGATGCCATCTTGTGTAGTGCGTGGTGTGTTGACGGTGCGCCGGGGTACATCTGCGCTACCGCGTCAAGAACCAAACCGACCATCTTGGATGGCCTGGGCGCGTAGATTTCATTATGTTTTGAATGCTTTTTGCTATGAACAGACTGCAGACTTCTACGAATCTTTGAAAATGTATGGTCTCACTCCTATACTCGGTCTATCTGTCCCCCCTTTCTTATCTGCCTCTACTCTCTGTTGTCTTATGTATATGTATGTGTCCTTCCCTTTACACAGCTTTGGACTGGTCACCGTGTTACCTATTATTGTGTATGTGTTTCCTCCTGTATTTATTTACTTATATCCTTAATGACTTACTTAGGGATGTATTGGATACAAGTTTTGTTGTTGTTGTTGTTGTGGGGAGCCGGGGTGGCCAAATGGTTAGAGCGTTGGACTTCTAATGCTTGGGTCGTGAGTTTCTATCCCAGCTGGGGGCCAAATATGTGTGCTGGCTTTTTTCATCGTTGCCTCGTCTTTGATATCACTCGTATGTGGTGGAAAAGGACGTTAAACCCCAAACACCCACCCCCACCCCTCTCTGTTGTTGTTTTTCTTTCTTTCTGTCCTTTTTATATTTACTGTATTGTGATGTGTAGTGTACTGTATTGTATTGTGTATGCCTATAAAAGGAGATTTGCCAGAACAACGTTAAAAATGTCTTTATCGAGTAATAATACTTAAAAAAAAGATATTGTATGGGACATGTAGCGTAACCATTCTAGATTTGCTCTGTAGAGGTCGTGTGTGGGCTGTATCACACTGGGGCATGTTTCCAACACTTTCAGACACCTTTCTGTGGACTTTATTTTACGATGACTGATACTGCTAATTAATTACAACAAGAGCGATTGCTGTCAATATAACATTTGCTAATTCGCTGGTACCGTCGGGGAAGCCGAATGGTAGAGCGTTTGGACTTTCAATACTCGGGTAGTGAGTTCGAATCCGTGCGTGGTGGGTTCAGTTCGCGGCGCTTTGAGCCAGTTCACGAAATTGGGTAAAGCGCCTATACAATACTCATTATTATCATTATCCCGGCTGGCGCCAAATATTTGTGCTCGGAGCCCCGCTTTTGGTATCGCCCATACGTGGTGGAAAAACACATTGAACTGCAAAACACCCACCCGCCTCACCCACACCCATCCACCCGGTACCGCAAACGCGTAGTTATTACTACTGCACGGCGTGTGTGGGATATAATGTGTTAATTAACCGGTCAAGTAATGGCGGTGCGAGTGTTGTGATTTCCCTGTAGATCGGGACTGGCGCTCTACACCAACACTTCATTACAGCCGGACACAGCAAACTAAACACTGAACGAGTGACGAGTAACTCTTACTGTGACCTTTCCCACACTTTCCCAACACTTTCCCCACACTTTCCCGTACGCCCCGCTATCTCTCCAAACACTCAGGCCTCCTCTGGCTGACGACAATGTTTTTCTACCGTATTCCCACTGGCCGGCTACCATCGGTCTTTAGTTTACACTGCTTGCTCGCCAGGCGTCGCCACCAGATCTGCTACGCTCGCTAGCACGTGGATATGAACATCAATCAATCAATCAATCAATCAATCAATCAATCAATCAATCAATCAATCTCAAGTTCAGTTGGTGAGGGTCAACAGTCAACAGCCAGTACAATGTATCAACAGGAAAAAATCCATTTAATGGCAGTTGTCCATTTCGGTTCCAGTCCGTCGCTATTCATTCTAGGTCTAAATTTTCCCAGATTCAATAACACGGCAATGAACTGCATGGTACCATATGGACTAAAATTATCTGTGTAATGACGCTCAGCAGTAACTTCCAAAAACTCACAGCAAAAGGAACTTACTTTCAAGTAATCACATGGCGTAGGGGTCAGCGTCAAGGTCACAGCAGCGGTGGCTTGTGTGACATGACGCAGACAGTAAAATGATCGGTCAAGCAACATGTAGGGTCAAGGTCACAGTTGCGGTGGCTTGTGGGACGTGGCGCGGGCAGTAAAATGGTCGGTCAAGAGACATGTCAAGGCGACTTCCGGAAACGCATACAGAATACCGATCGAGAGACCCGTCCACTGGCAGACGGCCGGGCTGAAACGAGGGACGACAGGCAAGAGAGAGAGAGAGAGAGAGAGAGAGAGAGCACGGGACACTCACCAAGTCTCGTTAGGATCTCGGTCTGGTCAACCTGGGCCCAGCCATTAGAGTGAGGACATACAGTCAATACTATGGAGGACGGCCATTACTGAAGGCAGGGTCGCGGCACCTAAAGTCAGCTTAATACAGATACAGTACAGATTTCAAAAATGCTATTAAAATCCCTATTAAACATAGCGCTGCACAAGAAATGCTTTAAAATTCACCCCCCCCAAAAAAAATAAAAAATAAATAAAAATAAAAATAAAAAAATCCAGCAGCCAAAGTCTCATGTTTAGGGTAAATTTCAACAAATTCCGATATTCCATACACCCCCTCATTCTTCTGTCGTCCGCCAGCTCTTGGGCCAACCGCGCATGAATACAAATAATCCACATGTCAGACTCATTTTCACTGTTTTGACTATTACCTGGCATGAAACTTATTTGTAAAGCCAGCAAACAGCCCCAGATTGCCGTTTTTCACTCTGCACACAAATGTAAAAAGGGGCAAAGATTCTGTACTATATTTAGCGGAATACTACAAGCCTCGGAAGCTATAATAATAATAATAATAATAAATGGTATTTGTAGGGCGCATTTCTTTAAATAAAACTCAATGCGCCTATCACTCACTCACACTCACGCACATCATACAACGATGAACAGACATACACTGGTGAAACTGACTAGTTAAAATAACTGGTGTTAGTAGTTTGTGGCCTCATGCCGCTCAAGCAACAAGGACCAGCATGCGGCTGAGGAAATTACTGATTAGTATTGCTAAGCTATTACTATTAGTATATTGCGTAACTTCTATACTTAGAGAGCCAGTGTGTATTACGTCAGTGTGGTTGGTGCTTTGTAATTTGATGCAGGGCACGTGCTGGTCGGTTTCTAGCGCGACTCGGAGAAACCACATCAATATACGGTGGGCATGGACGGTTGATCAGTTAGGCCGTGGTTTGTTAAGCAGTAGACGTCGGTAGAAAGAAACATTTTCGCTGAAATCTCTCCGTCGTCGTGTTGTGTGTGTGTGTGTGTGTGTGTGTGTGTGTGTGTGTGTGTGTGTGTGTGTGTGTGTGTGTGTGTGTGTGTGTGCAAGGTGTTTCAAAGTTTCATCGTTTCATGTCCATCATGGCAAAACATCCGTGATATCGCGTGACTTAAAAGCCGGGGGCATTGAAAAAAAAGGTCTGCACTTGTACAAAGTTTGACATCGTCGGTATCTGAGCCCCAAACCTGATTAATTTTCCAAGACTCAGTTCTGCTTGATCGTGTCAACTTCTTTGGCCAGTTCAGCGTTACTGATGGTGTGGCCTGAGCCTAGACTAGGCCACTGCTGACGTCAGCACGGAGAGTTATGATGTGTACACACGCGCTACTGGCCGGCCCAGCACGCGCCACAGAGAGAGGCCAGCTCCGTGCTGACCTCCTGGCCAGACCAATTTCCACCGCATCTCAAAACGTCCCCGCCAGTCCACGTCACTTGGTTGGGGGTGAGCTGTCTACAGCCAGTTGCTGCCGTCCCCAGCACTGACTGGCTTTATGACATCTCAATACCTCCACACCAATACCAGCGCTAACCGGGTCCCAGAGCTCGGGGGCCGTCACAATACAGCTGTAGAGGGCAACACGTGCGAAATTGCCGCCATCGAGCGCTGGCGAGGGCAACTTCATCAAAGCAGCCAATCAAATGGTCACGTTTCATCGAGCCCGGGAAACGGGACGTGAGGAAGACGGAATTATGGGAGTGTAGAGAGCGCCATGGCCACGTCACATCATGTCTGGCACCTCACCACCCTCACTGACTCTCAGCCTGCTGAAAAGGCCAGAAGATTAAACCCGCTACCAAAGCGCAGAATGGACATGCCCTATCGGATGACCTTCCATCAGCCCACCAGACACTCCTTCTCTTCCAGCCCGAGTAACTGGAAGCCAGAAAGGCCAAAGGGCAATCGGTTCGCCAGACGGAGCGTCCAGAGAGTGACCGGCCCTAATCGCTGTGTAAACGCTACTCGATCGAAAGTTCTCTCCCTTTACTCTGATAGTTCCGGGGACCACTATGGTCAAGGTGTGTTTGCACCCGATTCGGACGAGATCGGGGAAATTGGATGGAAGGATTCGAGCTGCCCGTTGGCCGGTCAACACTACAGACAGTAGAAACGGTGATCGGCTTGCAATGTGAACACTCACTACCGTGGTACGACTAGAGGCGTGGGCAGGGCAGGGCTTATTGAAAATCTGGTCAAAGACCCGGATCATTGGCTCAGCTGCCTTTTCTTTCCTTTCTTTGGCTATTTCTTTCGTGTCACATTTGTTTTTATCTCTCTTTGCGCTTCCCTAACGCTTTCCAACATCCAGCGGTAGTGGTCAAAGAGGTGAGAGTGGGTGGGGTGGGTGTTTGGGAGCTCAATGTCCTTTTCAACCACGTATGGGTGATATCAAAGACGGGGCAACGAGAAAAAGGCCAACACTGACAAGTACTTGGCCCCAGCCGGGATTCCAACTCACAACCCGAGCATTGAAAGCCCAACGATCTACCATTCGGCCATCCCGGCTTCCGAGCTGAACAATTCGCTTGGATGATTTTGTTCCTGTTTCTTTTGCGTTCCCCTAACGAATTACGACATCATTCACTCAGCTGGTTTTGCCTCGGTGGTCCATGTAGCTCGGAGTGTCTGTCGCGCATACTGTCATATAAATTCCGGTATTTGCCAAGCTTGGGAACTACGACACCAGCGGCCTTTGAATCTTCCGGTGTTTACTAAGCTTGGGAACTACCACACCAGCGGCGTTTTAAAACTTCCGGTGTTTAGTAAGCTTGGGAACTACGACACCAGCGGTGTGGTGTGACGTGTCATTACAAGGGAATCACCTGTGCGGTGGACGGATCTCGACTTTGTGGCAACAGGTTTCGCACCGGCCCCATGACACGCCCGCTATGTAGAAACCATGTTGCACATCTCGGCTGGGATTCGAACGCAGTCCCGTAGTCCACGACGCCAACAACTGCGGCACGGCAACCAGCACATGCAGACCACGTCCTCGGCATGCTTGTCCACCACCCACCTGATTTAACGATCGCCGCCAGGCCCTACGTCATCTCTTTTTTGTCCACCACCGATCTCCTCCGCCCATCCCCTTCCGTAACGATTTCCGACCACATTCTCCCACACTCTGCTGTTTCTGATCCAAGAATAAGCCCTATTTTTTCCCCCACGCATTTAAAGACAATCATTTTTTTTTTTGGACCGAACAGGCGATGGACCCCCTTTCTGATTTAATTTCTTTAAAAAAAGCCGACATGAACCCATTTGCAGTAAATTTTCTCCCGGCCACAAATCCTCAAGTTCTGCTTAACCTCTTCTAGAGAAGGGCACGAAGGAGCTCCAAGAAAACGGTGACATGAATCTCATTTCGGACTGGTTAGATCGGCTTAACGTTCTCCGAAAGGCTTGGTGTTGAAACGATATGTACGGGTTAGGTCGGTTCAATGTCCCACCAAATGCTGGATGTCCAAAACGAAATGGAACGACAGAGACAAGGGTGGGTGGGTGGGTGGGTGAGTGTTTGGGTGTTTAAAGTCCTTTTCCACCACGTAAGGGTGATATCAAAGACGGGGCAACGAGAAAAAGGTCAGCACAAATATTTGGCCCCAGTCGGGATTGGAACTCACGACCCGAGCACTGAAAGTCCAACGCTCTACCATTCGGCCACCCCGGCAAGTTTAGGCCGACTCGACGTTGTAAAAAAGGCTGGACGTTAAAGGTCTGCAATCTCACCAAAAAGCCACAAACAGTATGTTTTAAAAAAAATCTATCTGACTGTGCAAAATGCAAAGTCAACTCCGTTACAGTTACAGACGGTGGGTGGGTGGGAGTTTAACGTCCTTTTCCACCACGTAAGGGTGATATCAAAGGCGAGGCAACCTGAAAAGGCCAAGAAAAAACATTTGGCCCCAGTCGGGATTCGAACTCACGACCTGAGCGTTGAGAAACCAACCCCCTACCATTCGGCTATTCCGGCTCGCCGTCACAGAGTTTTCAGCTTCCCTGAAACCCCTTGAAAACCAGGGGCAGCCTGTTTTACAATACAATACAATACAATACAATACAATACAATACAATACAATACATTGTCCTTAAACACCCTGGTTTACATTCTGGACCTGTTCAGTAACTGAACCGCTCATGGCAGAAAGGAATTTTTAAAATGATTTCTGTTGCATCTTGGGCAGCGAAAACGTCTCTTCGAAGGAAGAAGTTCACAGGCCAGTTTGTGTTTTGACACTGAGCGAGAAAGATCGCAGTGGCGAATGTAATAATCTAGGCGCCGTATCCCCAGATATTTGGCTCAAAGCGCCGCGAGCTAAACCCAATACGCACGCTCACGTGAATCACACGCGTTCTCTCACATTGGACATGAACACATCGCAATCACGTGGTGCGAAGGGCCAGCTCAGCAATTTTAAGTTTCGGAATTTTAGAACTGCATATATTTATTTTTTTAATTTTGTGGGCTGAACATTTCCAACGCACATCCTCTCAGACTGTAAACAAACAAACAAACAAACAAACAAACATAATTGTATCAACCTTCCAGTAAACAGTACACGACTCGCTGCCACAGAACCTTCACTTTGCGTACTTAATAATAATAATACATAGTTTATAGAGCGCTGCAAAGGACTCGCGGCGCCAAGGTACACACACACACACACACACACACACACACACACACACACACACACACACACACACACACACACACTTTTCACCCACTCTAACATCCAATTTGGCAGTTGCAGCGACATCAGGCGACTAAACGTACACATAAGCAGGAGTTAAGCAACAACAGATTGACGGTAGAGAAAAGTCTTCAGATGGGATGTAACTGTTTTAACTGCCCACTGTACCTAACAGAAGTACATCCCATTGACAAATGTGATTACAGGTACTGAGATATGATGACCAACCATGAGAATTACAAATTTCTGTGCACCCATACCTAAAAAAGGAGAGTGAGAGAGAGAGAGAGAGAGAGAGAGAGAGAGAGAGAGAGAGAGAGAGATGATGATGATGATGATGATGATGAAACTTTATTACACAAGGATTGAGATATAGGTTCACGAGAACCTGTCTGACAATCTGTCCTTGCTAAACTACAACATAAGATTATAAAAAGGCGAAAGGGACCCCCCCCCCCAAAAAAAAAAAAAAAAAAGAAGAAGCTAAATCAAAACACAAAACAAGCATATGAATGTAACACACACACACAGAGAGAGAGAGAGAGAGAGAGAGAGAGAGAGAGAGAGAGAGAGAGAGAGATTGGAAAGACGGGAGTGCTGCTCAAACTGGATTTGAAGTAAATAGCTTCAACACCCGAAATTACGTCCCTTACATTTTCCCCTTTACAGCCCTTACTTCCCTTACATTTTCCCCTTTATAGCCAAGCGAAAAGCTCGATCCCCTGAAACAGTCCACTCGGGATTCGAACCACTATAACGCGTGATTAACAGGTTAGAAGACAACCTCTCCAGGAGTTTCTTCCGCAGTTGCGTCCCTTGACGCGTGCCCACGTGACAGCAATCCTACCAGTGACGAGCTGTTTTAATAGGTCTCGTGAAACCTCGTGAGGCCCACGAGACACTGGAACAAGGCAGGGCAAAGAGTAAAAAAAAGAAAAAAAAAAAAAAAAAAGAGACGTTAGCAATTATGCACGGGCAATGCTGGTGGCCCCCTGGTGTAGTTGTCACTCAACCCGCTATTGGTGCATCGATTGGCTAACAACATGACAGGTTGCGCAAAAAGCGCGCCTTTTAATCCCACCTTCTCACGAGTTTCTGACGTGCCGTGTTTCTTTTCTGGTCCTTCCGTGTGTAATCCCCCTCTGTCAACTTCCAGTTTCTCTGTCATCCTTTTTGTCCGTCCGTGCATTTGTCTTCTTCTTCAAGTTTTCACACATCTCTCCTATTTCTTTCTGCCAGCTGAAGGTTTTGAAGCGTTTTAATAATGACTTTAATGTGCTTTGTAGCTTTTTGTTCCCCTCTTATCGATATCACGTGTAAACGAAGTACACAGGGTTGAGCTCGAGAAGATCAGTGCGACGCATTTTTCGTGCGCCGAGGCATAAACTTCAAGCACTGAGACCATCATTACGTCTGTGATTTGTTTTTTGTAGCAGGCAGCTGGAGTCAGGGCTAGTTATCCGTTAATAGTGGAGAGGGTGGGGTGGGTTGGGGGGAAGGGATTTGTTTGTTTGGGAGCTTAACGTCCTTTTCCACCGCGTATGTTATGAGCGGGTGGCTGGGACAGCCAAGCGGTAGCGGGCTGGACTTTCAGTGGGTCGTGAGTTCGATTCCCGGCTGGGGCCAAATATTTGTGCTGGCCTTTTACTCGCTGCCCCGTCTTTGATATCACCCGTACGCAGTGGAAAAGGACGTTACACTCTTAAACACCCACTCGCTGTAATATGGAACATTTTAAAACTAGTCCATCGTGTCTGATTACCCTTCACACGTCCCAGGAACAGAAGCAAAGAATGAGATCCACCAGCTCTGGTATTTCACATGTGAAAATATTTCTTTACATTGGCTGGTTCTCTTATCCTCTTATTACAATCCTCTTTAGCTTTTCTTTCATTTATCGGTTGTCCTTCTGCCCTTCACAGTTTTGTTTGAAGACAATGTTTAGTGGGAACAAAGCCGACGTTAACATAAAAAAATTTAACGCTTCGCTTTGTCCGGTTACTTATTTTTATACACACTCTCTATCCAGAATTGCATTCGCTGAGAAAAACCGTGTGCTTACAACAGAAAAGAAACCGACAAAACACTGTTTTCAATTTGAGCTTTTGGTGTTAAGACCCTTCAGGGGTTGTCAAGGTTTTTCCTCTTCAATTGAATCCTTGCTATCTATTCATGCTAAACCGAACTAAACATTTTTGTCCAATCAATTCTTTCATCAAACTGGGCACGCATTTGAACTGAAAGAAGAAAAGTTTGTGAAATAATATTTCTGTCTTCCCAAATTATCAGTGAGGCAAAATCTGTGTACTCGCATAGCATCCGGGCTCTTTGAAACTTTTCGTAAAAAAAATGAAAGGAAACTGAATCGATTGAGCTGTTAATTAATGACTAAAGATGGCACCATGACAGGAAAATATTGCTGAAGCAGCAAAACTTCAGAATTGTTTATTGATAAGCCTTAGGCCCATTCAAAGTTGAGAGTGACATCCAGACATTCTTATACACATCCACACATGTACAAAAAAATAACCAAAATGCAAAATAAAGTATATCAACTCAGCTGAGCAACTGTTGTCTTTTTCTTAAGGCTAGAAAAATATCTAATGCCAGGTTCTTTAACTGTATAATAGTTACTTGAGGCCATTAACAAAGCAAGTCGAAAGAGCAGCAAAACTTTAATCTAAGAAAGATGGCCCAGGAAACGTATCGATAATTTGCCGGCACGCATCTCTCCTAATTGCCGGTTCTCACACAGTAGCAGCACTGTATACCGCTGACGGTGAAGTTGCTTATGCACGTGGCACGTGAGAACTTTCACCGTCATCTCGTGAAAGGGCCTAAACGCCTATTACAGCTTTGGTGCTTCGACCCTTTTTCTAGACGGCGGCAGATGTACTGCTGAGGTTGAAATGGTCATACTGGTATGGTTTTCGCGGTACTGTACGCCGCTGTCGAGAGCTGGCGAGGGAAACTTCATCAAATTTTCTGTTTTAGATTCTACAGACAAGAAAGTATTGAATTAAATTGAATTGAATTGAATTGAAAGCAGCCAATCAAATGGCCACACATACACAAAAGAGAAGACGTCGTAGGTAGGGTGGGTGGGTGGGTGTCTGGAAGTTTAACGTCCTTTTCCACCACATAAGGGTGATATCAAAGACGGGGCAACGATGAAAAAGCCAGCACAATATTTGGCCCCAGCCGGGGTTCGAACTCACGACCCGAGCATTGGAAGTCCAACGCTCTACCATTCGACCACCGCGGCTCCCCACGTCGTAGGTAACCACTGGTCCTGCTGACTTAAAGTGTATTTGTCCGGGTAGAGACCGTCTAGTGGTATTTGTCCGGGTAGAGACTGACTAGTGGTATTTGTCCGGGTAGAGACTGTCTAGTGGTATTTGTCCGGGTAGAGACTGTCTAGTGGTATTTGTCCGGGTAGAGACTGACTAGTGATATTTGTCTGGGTTGAGACTGTCTAGTGGTATTTGTCCGGGTAGAGACTGTCTAGTGGTATTTGTCCGGATAGAGATTATCTAGTGGTATTTGTCCGGGTAGAGACAATCTAGTGGTATTTGTCCGGGTAGAGATTATCTAGTGGTATTTGTCCGGGTAGAGATTATCTAGTGGTATTTGTCCGGGTAGAGACCGTCTAGTGGTATCTGTCCGGGTAGAGACTGTCTAGCGGTATTTGTCCGGGTAGAGACCGTCTAGTGGTATTTGTCCGGGTAGAGACTGTCTAGTGGTATTTGTCCGGGTAGAGACCGTCTAGTGGTATTTGTCCGGGTAGAGACTGTCTAGTGGTATTTGTCCGGGTAGAGACTGTCTAGCGGTATTTGTCCGGGTAGAGACTGTCTAGTGGTATTTGTCCGGGTAGAGACTGTCTACTGGTATTTGTCCGGGTAGAGACTGTCTAGTGGTATTTGTCCGGGTAGACACTGTCTTGTGGTATTTGTCCGGGTAGAGACTGTCTAGTGGGATTTGTCCGGGTAGACACTGTCTAGTGGTATTTGTCCGGGTAGAGACTGTCTAGTGGCAAGTATCCGGCGGATATCGTCAGCTTCCAGTTCCAGTTTCAAAACCACCCAGGCCAAAAATAGAATATAATGACTGTGCATGACCTGTTACTGAACCCGACAGATTGTCGGCACTGATTTTGTTCACACACACAGAGTGTACGTTTTCCTTCCTGTCTTCTCTCCCCCAATTACTGTCCCCACTTTCTGCTTTCTGCCACCAAGTCGCCTGGCTTCTTGCCAAAGACAGTACACGGCAGTCTTCAAGCTGCCTTCTTAGTCCGTTTTGTCTTCCCCTCACCTCTCAACCCCCCCCCCTCCTTACTCCCCCTTCCGTCCCTCATTTTGTGACCTCATCCCCGGCCTCACCCCCACTTGCCTGCCTCGCCCCCCCCCCCTCCTGCTGTCCGTGGTCAGACAAAAGGTTCCCCTCGCCTGCCCTCCCCAATTGGGTCTGGTGAAATGAGACTCCGACAAGACTAGAGAGCTTCATCCCACATCAGCAGTCTGCTTCATCCCCTAGATCAGCTTTCAAACCCAAGTCATGGGGAGATGGATGTGTTGGTTAATTGAGCTTTACGTCCCGGGCTTCCTGGAGTTAAAGCCTCCGCATGTGCGTATCGCCACTGAGATGGAAAATTCCCGCTTTCAATTTAAAAAAAAAAAAAAAAACAGACAGAGGGAAGTTTCATTTGGCCATTGCGACCGTTTTCGCGACTTCGTGATATTACAGAAATACGACTTTCTTTGAGCCTACGGTCCATTTTTGAAGAGACTGGGAGTCGACAAAGCTTCTAAAAATAGCAATCAGCTCCGTCTATCTGGTCCGCAGTCCGCGACCAAATACCGTCGTCTGCTCAGTACGCGGTACACTTCTACAACAACTTATACGCCGGCCAGTCACCACAATGGTGTCAGATGCTATACTGTGACCCACGTGACTGATTCTGGTGCACAAATTCCGTGCATTTGATGACAAGTTTTCAACACGCTGGTCGTAGGTAGTGCGACTTTAAGGTGAGGTGGAGTAATGTGTGTCCGCATGGAAAGGTCACTCAAAAGCCCTGGTGTTTGTTTCGAGTGTCTGATTGTCTGCCCATGTGAAGATGGTTCTGCTGGTTCATTCAGCTTTACGTCCGGGGGTTCTGGGAGTTGACATTAAGCTTAGGTCCAGCGACCAAGGTAAACAAGAACTTTCGTCTGAAATTGTAAAATAGAATCAACTAGGTAAAAAAAAAAAAAATCATACACGAAAGTTTGTTGGTACAGGGTGTACTACGTCATAAAGCTTGTTCAATATTGCGACTAAAATGCTATTCCGATTTTTAAAAACGATTCTTCTTGTTGGCTGATTGTGTGGTTTTGTACTTCTTCGTAAATCCTGCTTACTTAATGTCTTTGTCAAGAACGTGAGGATTTAGAAACAAAATTCTGACCAACTACAAGATTGGGACCACACACACACACACACACACACACACACACACACACAGAGCGAACAATCGATTTTTTTTTTGGGGGGGGGGGGGGTTAACAACTCAGGTGATTTGACATTGAAAAATCGTGTGTGTGTGTTTGTTTGTGGAAGGGAGGGGGGGAGGGTGTCAAGCTTCAAAGACGTTTTATCTATCAGGCACGTGACCTAAACATACGGGGGCACTACAAAAAGGTTTGTAATGGGTACAACTTTTAACACTGTCACTGCTAGGATCAGAACGAAAACCCAGTGATTACGGTGCGGCTATAGTACATGGTGCATCCCGCGCAGTTCACAGTGTGACTGCTGAGTCGCCCACGCAACTTTAAAATACAAAACAACCCCCTCCCCCGCCCCCACTACCACCCACCCTAGAGTCCCCCCCCCTCCCGTCCTCTTTACTTCACAACTCTCCCTTAAATCCATGGGCCTGTCACCTCAAACAACCTCTAGCACTTTAAGTTTAAAGACGCCCACTCATGCACTTTAAAAGGCTGTAACTCAGTTTGATATTCAACACGTGAAAACATGTCCAAACCTAATGGAATTGTCCGAGTCCAAGCAGACGACAGGCATCAATTCCAATAAATCACTTTCCTCGATCACATGAAGATTGAAATGCTGTCTCCTTGTGGAAGCACATCAGATTGAAGTCACGATTGTGGTCCTGGGAGACAGGTTTTTTTGAGGACACGAACTGTCGGAAGCCAATCAAAAGGGGCGAAAGAACGGATATTAAAAGTACGATTTTGCACCTTGACTGTTTCTTGAAATGATGTCACTTTGCAGAGGCAGCTGAAATCCAAACAGCTTCAAAACTTATGTTAAAAATCATTGACCACTTTTGAGTTCTTAAGTGTTCTCAGACAAAGTTGTTTGGAGTTGCAAATCTGTTCGATTGCTAGTCTCCTACAGAGGGTGGGGGTGGGTGTTTGGGGGTTTACCGTCCTTTTCCACCACATAGGGTGATAACAAAGACGGGGCAACGATGAAAAAGCCAGCACAAATATTTGGCCCCAGCCGGGATCGAACTCACGACCCGAGCATTAGAAGTCCAACGCTCTACCATTCGACCACCCCGGCTCCCCTAGTCTCCTACAGAACTGAATAATAATAATAATAATAATAATAATAACCGCATGAATATGGGCGATTTATCCCAAATATTTGGCTCAAAGCGCCGCGAGCTAAACCCAACACGCATGCTCACGTGAATCAAACGCATTCTCTCAGACACTGGACACGAACGCATAATAATCACGTGTCGCGATGGGTCAGCTTAGCGATATAAGTTCCGGAATTTTATATCTGTATTTATTTTTCGAATTTTGTGGGCTGACAATTTCCAACGCAGAGGAGGTTGAAGCCGGAGTACCCGCAGAGAACACTAGCTGCCCAAAACCAACCATCTCCCACACAGACCCTAAGATCGAAAACGCAGCTTTGGTTGTCTGTCTGTGGGTGATCTGATCCCAAACTTTCTTCAACTCCTAAATTGTCCTGTTGGACAGTTCTAAACTCTTTCTCCACACCGATTAAGCTTTCGACCACACATAACGTAGGTTCTCTGTCCTCACATTGCCGCTGGGTTATTTCATTCCCCCCTTAAGCTCCCACGAGAACCGTGCCCCGAGATTTGTGTGTGCTCTCTCCCCATGAACCGCATGTACCCTTCGACCGTCAGACACCCTGCCCTGTGAGTCAAATCAAACAAAGTGCTGATCGCAACCTTCTCTTCCCCTCTGTAGACTCCCAGCAGAATCGTGCTTTTATACATTCCGACAGCGCACGGTCCTTTTTTTTTTCTTTTTTTTTTTTTAAAAATCAGGCTACTGCTGGTTTCAGTGTCACGGACTTCGCCCCTAATAGACGACTCCACTCGTTTAAAAAGGAAACATGCGTAAGGACACAAATGGAGCGTGGGGTTCCAAAGTGCAGGGTTTATTTGAAGAACCCTGTTTGGCGAGTGTGCTATGTTGTAGTGTTTTTTGTTGTCACGAAACAGCGTGATTTTAGTGATTTTTATATTTTGTAGGGCACGGTGCATGCCAGGGGATCGCAACAAGAGGCAAGCTGCCAGTGCAGCTGGGATTTTTTTTTGCGCAGAAGAGAGTCAAAGGTGATGCGAGCTGATTGGGATGCCGTGGCTTTCTGGCCTACACAGAAAGTAGGCTAGCATTACTCCGATGAGGCCTGAGGGGAAAGGCGACATTCACTTTTTTTTTTAAACTCCTGCCAGATGCGTGCCCTTAAATGTTTTTTTTTTTTAAAATTATTGAATTATTGAAGTTTTCTTTCTAGACTGAAGCATTTTTAGGGGTGACTATGATGCCTGAGGCTAGTAGGGAATACATAAGCATTTTGAGACCTCGTACATTTTGTGTTCTTTGACATGCAGCGGGATTTCTGATGAATTACTTATGATTGAATTTTTGGCATTTTGTTGAATCATTAAGCCTCCGGCACGGTGTACCAGAAGTAGAAGTGCAAGATTTTGTTTGCTTTCAAAGCGTCATCTGACTTCTTGTGAACACAACTGTGCAGTTTGTTTCGGGGAGCCGGGGTGGCCGAATGGTAGAGCGTTGGACTTCTAATGCTTGGGTCGTGAGTTCGTATCCCGGCTGGGGCCAAATATTTGTGCTGGCTTTTTCATCGTTGCCCCGTCTTTGATATCACCCGTATGTTGTGGAAAAGGACGTTAACCCCCCCCCCCCCAAACACCCACCCACCCTGCAGTTTGTTTCATCTGTCATATCACGTTTATAAAATATGACCATTTCAAAACAACATGTAGAACTGAAGGTGGTCCTTGACGTTTTTGGAACAGTGTAGATTCTATTGAGCGGACATGGGCATTCACAAGCACTGCTGTTCCGAAACAATAATAATTCACTGTCCAGCATAGAAATTGCATGTCTAAAGACAATTTTCTGTTTTAAAATGTATTTTTATAACAGATAATAAAGTATTTTTGAATTTTGAAAGATTGGACTCCCCATTTTTAAGTTCCTTTGGCGCGCGCGAGTGTCGCGAGGGAGTCTTAGGGAGAAAGGAAGGCGCTGGTCTGTGGTGACCTGCACGTGCGGGTCGCCTACTGATGACGTCGGCAGTAACCCGTATGTCGCCCTGAGCGTCGCGCGTCACTTCCGCTCGATTCCATTCATTCACCCAACGCTGCTTAGCCCAATGTTAAACCCTCTAACACTGCCGGGCTCAAGGCGCGGTATAACTGGCGACATAGGGACGCCGTGTTGCCTGGTTGTGGAGATCATTAGTAGGCTGGAGAATAAGCACGGGCATGGAATATTGCAGTAAATAAGCGCGGGGTCTGCAGGTGTCTACTGCTCCTTATTAACACCCAACGCGGGCTTGGATGAATGGCCACACACACACACACACACACACACACACACACACACACACACACACACACACACACACACGAGAATATGAGCAAAGGAAGAAAAATCTATAAGCTACAGGAATAGAGAGAGAGAGATTGCCGTGTGTGTGTGTGTGTGTGTGTGTGTGTTCATTGAGTTTAAATGTGTAACCTGTTTCTACATTTTGTCCCCTATATTCCTTATAGATTGTTCTTCCTTTGCTCAAATTCTCGTAGTTTAGCAATGGCAACTCCAAACATGGTATTTCTGCCAAAACTTTTACCGTTGGAAAATAAAGATTATTGTCATTGTCATA
>JACVVK020000404.1:117500-125000 GCA_018292915.2 Batillaria attramentaria | reverse complement strand
ACAATAAAACAATGACGAACGTTAGAAAATACAACGTTAAAAGTATACAACGGCGAACGTTACATAGTTACAAAGTCAGAGAGAGACTTTATTTTCCAAGATTGACATAGCAGGCGCTCTTTCTGCCTGTTCTTGCTACACTATGAAATACAACACATCAAATGGCAAAGATTAACACACACACACACACACACACACACACACACACACACACACACACACACACACACACACACACACACACACACACACACACACACACACACCGTGGCACACACACACACACACACACACACACACACACACACACACACACACACACACACGCGCGCGCGCGCACACACACACACACACACACACACACACACACACACACACACACACACACACACACACACACACACATTGAACAGTACATGCATACACGCGCGGGCGAGCGCAGAGAGAGAGAGAGAGAGAGAATTTCGACAGCAAAAAGCAGCTGTCATTTAGAGAGAGCCGCGCAGCGCTGTTAATGATGGATATCAATATTCTTTGAACGCATAAATCTGATAAAATGGTGGAAAAGAGCTGAAACACAATGCACATGAACGAAGAAAAGCTAATCTATAATGCATGCGACGGCATTTTCCACAAGATGTAACCATGTTTTTTTCCTTTCATCAGGCTAAGTGCAACCCTCTGAAATTCTGAAACAAACCTTCTTGGTTCAATTTGAAATATGGAGGAGTCATGTCCCTTGATGTTCTCCTGTTTCTATGGCAACAAAAAGTCTGATTAATGGCCGAATTATAACGTGGTCGTAAACGACATGAGCAGAATGAACCTGAACAACAAAAACGTCACAAGGGGAGGAGGCAAGTTCCCCTAGGATTTCCAGGAAAAACTAAAATAAAAGTGCTCAAGACGTATTGACGTTTTCTCCAATAAAATGTGCTGGAGACATTTGCTGCGAGATTGCAGCGTATTACTCACAATTACTCACAATGTTTTCGTGCTGCACTTCATGTTGTCTTTAGAAGACGGAACAGTTGGTGGTTTGTGTCATTCTATTTCGACAGTTAACTTGTACACATGATACACGAAATAAATGTTACAGAATCCGTGTCTGTCACAACGTTAGGGTGGGTGGGTGGATGTTTGGGGGTTTAACGTCCTTTTCCACCACATACGGGTGATATCAAAGACTGGGCAACGATGAAAAAGCCAGCACAAATGTTTGGCGGCAGCCGGGATACGAACTCACGACTGACCCGAGCATTAGAAGTCCAACGCTCTACCATTCGCCCACCTCGGTCCCCCTGTCGCAATGTTAGAGATGGCCCTTTCGCACGTTGTGGTACCTGCTCCCTCTGTGCGTGCGTGCGTGCGTGCGTGTATGTGTGTGTGTGTGTATTGAGAAGTTGGCGGGGGGGGGGGGGGTAGGGAGGGGGAACTTCTCGGTTCCTGGAAATTTCACGTATAGGTGGTAAAATAAGGCCAATACCATACACGTGACAACGACAGCACAAATTAGTGTTTCAGACCTGCATGCGGGAGACGAACCCACGACCAACGCTTCGACAACCCAGCACAACACCAGCTCGCTTAACCCGACGCCCTTGGAGTCACGTGCGCGCTGACGTAACTGTTTCCAGTGACGTATCCGTCCTATGGCGGGAACATGCAATGACAGCAATGAGAATTAGCGCTGTATTGTCTGTCGCTCCCTAGAACTGGGTGGTCGTTCCTTGCCCCAGGCATAATTTGGCCGTAAGCCGATCACTGAAGTACAGAACAAGTACTTGTGGATTTTGTGTGTGTGTGGAACAATAAGACAAAAAGAGCAGCGTTTGTTCGGTCTACAAACTGGTATTTAGAAATTAACAAACAAAGGAGTTGTGTACAGTCCCACCCAGCAGCAACGCCCTCTGCAATGCCCGTCAGGCCACAATTCTTATAACAAATACACGTACTGCGCGCTCATTGGTCCGTTTGCAAAGGGTGTGAGCATTCACCGCCGCATCAACCGCATCAGCTCGGTTGCTCAAAACAGGTAGGAGCTCTTTGCGGAGGTTGCCGCCTAGAGTGAAAAAAAAAAAAGCAAAGCGCGGGTACTCAATTAACAGAGAGAGAGAGAGAGAGAGAGAGAGAGAGAGAGCAAATAACCAAGCATCAACAGATCCGGATTATCGGAAAACCGGAGCAAACTTCCAATTTTTGTAGTGCTCGTTGGCGGCGGACATATAGAAGAGTATGGCTCCGGGCTACAGACGAGCGGCGCTATATAAGCGCGGCAGGGAAATATCAATTAATAACACATCGCCAGCCATGCACGCTACATGCTGGGCGAGCTTAGGCTGTTTGGAAACAACTTCCCTTCTGGTGAAACCCGGTGTAGACAAATGTCACTCGGCTACGCTCCCAGTGTCACTTCTCCTCTTGATAATTTGTGATTAAAAATAAAAATGGACTAAAAATAAACATGTCATGCTGACACGCCCATTTACCTCTGAGCCATTAAAAAGAAAAAAAAAAAAGAAGAAGAAGAAAAAGAAAGAAAGAAAAATCAACCAAAATCCGGAAACTTTTCGAAATATGATTCCCAGGATCTAACTTCCCGGTCGTGTTTGATGTCAGGCGGTATGGTCGAGAACAGGGAAATAAACAAAGTTGCCTCTTTTAGGCTCAAGCCTTATTCTCGTCGTGTAAGTGCCGATCCCCTAAGCACATATGAAGGATGTGAGAGAAGGTTTGATGTTTCTGATGGAAACATAAATTTTGTAGGCTGGTTATTTGGGGGGTGGGGTGGGGTGTTCTAGTTCTTTACCATTAGAAAAAGGGTGATATCAGTGACACGATATTGAGGAACACACACACACACACACACACACACACACACACACACACACACACACACACACACACACACAACAACAACAACAACAACAACAACAACCACACACACACACACACACACACACACACACACACACACACACACCACAACAACAACAACAACAACAACAACCACACACACACACATACACACACACACACACACACACACACACACACACACACACACACACACACACGAAACCAACCAAACAAACAACAACACAAACATAAAAACGAAACAAAGAAAACGCAGTTTTGGGTTCCAGGAGTGAATCGAACTCACGACCCAAGCACTGGCAGTTTCCACACTCTACAATTCGTGCACAGACAGGTCAAGGCCAGGCCACAGCACGTGTCAAAAGGAGTCCTTAAAATGGAAAATAAATCCCTCTCTAAAATCAGGCGTAGTAATTGGGTCCGGTGCTAAATACGGACGTCCTCACGATGCAATGCGTGCACTTTGGTCCGCTGTGATCCGCCTACAGAGGGATTAATGCAATATAAAGGGACACACGCTATAAACATTTACAGATTACATACAGCATACGCTTATTAGTTCTTTCGTTGTAAAGACAAAGTATGGAATTTCATTAATTAAATAACGCAGATTTCTCTGTGTCTACGTAAGTTAACAGGTGACATGATTTGGAACACACACGCACAGACAGACAGACAGACAGACGCCCACATAAACACACGAACACAGCCCACATAAACACACGAACACAGCACACACACACACACACACACACACACACACACACACACACACACACACACACACACACACACATGCGCGCGCGCGCATAACACACATATACAGACACACGCACACACACAGACTTGGCAATCTCTCAGTCTTTCTCTGTGTTTCTTTTTGTCTGTCTCTCTCTTCTGTCTGTCTCTCTGTCTGTATCGCTCTCTCTCTCTCTCTCTCTCTCTCTCTCTCTCTCTCTCTCACACACACAGACACACACACACAGACACAGACACACACACACACACACACACACACAGACACACACACACACACACACACACACACACACACACACACACACACACACACACACACACACAGGGTGGGTGGGTGTTTGGGAGTTTAAACAGACACACACAGACACAGACACAGACACACACACACACACACACACACACACACACACACACACACACACACACACACACACACGCCTCTCAGAATCTAATTACTAACTAAACTAATACGATTAGTTGGCTCAAATACTTTTATTGCATTGAACAAAATCCTATTCTTAGCTGTACAGTCCAACCGTCGGTCGCTTCATGTTCTAACGGCGGACCGGAATACCACAATAAATCTAAATTACACGGCAGCATTTGACGGGAACATTTCCGAATGGGCTATTCAGAGCATAACGATGCAGAAGTAAATCATGAAAATTACGAAAATTCTGAATATTTACACGTTTATCGCTAGCGCGTAGAACTTTTTCACGGCGAGAAATTCCCATTTTGTGGGAAGGAATCGATCTCTTGTGCTATTTTTGTTTTTTGGAACGTGAGCCGATTTCACTGGTAACCAGAGAATACAGACTATATAGCTCGTACGTTAACGGGGTGACGCATTTTTCCTGCGGCGAGGTATGAACAACTCTCCACCGCGGTTTGCGTCACAATTCTCGATTCACATCTCACGACGAGGCTCTGCACTTTTGTCAACATCATTCTGATTATTGCAGCCAAGTAAATGGACTATAACGTTTCGTAAGACAACATTCACTCGGAAAGAAACAAACTACTTGAATTCCGCCAATCACTGTCCGAAACTGCATGGCGCGTATGTCACGTGATTATCCTTGAGCAGACGGTGGTGGCTATTATGGAGGGAACTCGTACAGGTCTATTTTTAGACAGACGTCACCTGAGGTCACGGGATTCCGGAAACGCCCGATAGCGCGTTCAAACCCTAACCAAACCCTAACCCTAACCGTCTAAAAATAGACCTGTAGGCCTACGAGTTCCCTCCATGATAGCCTCCCTCTGAGCAGACTGTATTGGAGAGCAAGTCATTAGATCTGCGTTTAGCAGGCCAGACAACTCATGGATGGGTGGGTGTTTGGGAATTTAACGTCCTTTTGCACCACGTAAGGGTGATATCAAAGACAGGGCAACGAGAAAAACGCCAGCATAAATATTTGGCCCCAGCCGGGACTGGAACTCAGGACCCCAGCATTGAGAGTTCAGCGCTCTGCCATTCAGCTATCCCGGCTCCCCTAGACGGCTCGATGACATGCGACCTTGGCGTCTAAATTGTTTGTGGTCGTTATGTGACCCCAGAATGACATCTTATCAGCAATAGAAATCACTAAGTCTCAGGCACGTGTCACGAGTATTTTTGCGGTACAATTCTCAGTAAGGGTGTCTTGGCTCACGTCGAGGCATCCGCTGGGTCATTGGGGCCGGCTAGTACCCACAGACGTATAGAGATAGACGCACCGCGGTGCCGGAAAAGTGACGCCGCCGCGCGCCATGTTGCTAGTACCTGGAAGTGCCAGCTGTTTACATAGCGCGCATAGCATTGGCCAGACGCTATCACTAGTATCAGCTGTTTACATAGCGCGCATAGCACTGGTCCGCTTTATCTTACGTCACATTTCTGATGACGTCTTTCTAAAGAACTTTGTATTTCGAACGAGGCGTCCTATACACAGAGCCTCTGAGTTCTGGTATTTGTAAGATGGCCGCGATAGCGACACTCGCAAGCAGCGGTGGCAGCGTGCGGCGGTGCGTCTATCTCTTTACGTCTGTGCTGGTACCCCCTCCCCTCCCTTTCCTCCACATCCCCTCACTCATAATCCTATTGTCGGAACACGTACATCGAGCCTGCAGTGGCTGATATCAGCAGCGCCAGCACACGGGCAATACAGTTACAGTAACAAACGGCAGGTTGTAGACAAGATCAATGAGACAAGTGTTTGTCCCGACACGTCCCTCCACGTGGACGCTGGCTGTTAATTGACATGCCGGACGCGCACCGCTCAAGATATGTCGGAATCTTTTCTCATAAAGTGCGCAACAGTGTTTCTGCCTGCTTCAATCTCTCATCATCATCTCTCTCTCTCCCTCTCTCTCTCGCTCTCTTTCCCCGGCTTCAATTTCCAGCCCGCTCGTCTGCACAGGACGAAATGGGTTCCGAAGGCATAAATCTTTGACGTCATCTTTAGAAAATAAAGTACAACTCTCCGCCCCTCTCTAACCTCTCTCTGTCTCTGAGTGTGAATATGCACTTTTCTCAGCAAATCAGACCAGAATCTCATCCCTCTCCTACAGCTGCAGATATGACAAATATCAGAGTCAGCACAGGTTGCCGCTGACAAACTGAACAGCGACGAAAACCCAAAACAAACAATAAATAAACAAACAAAAAAACGAGAGCCAACAACAACAACAACCCTTAGGTCCTAGATTTGCACTCCATACAAACCAAGAAGTCTTATGTACGTACATAGACAATTCTCTGTGTGTGTGTGTGTGTGTGTGTGTGTGTGTGTGTGTGTGTGTGTGTGTGTGTGTGTGTGTGCGGGTTTTGTTGTTGTTATTGTCGTTGTTGTTTTTTACCGGTGCAAGTTACTCTCAGAGAGTTTCCGCATCAGCACAAAAGACGCTTGGTCGAAGAGGGCTGTTGATCGTTCCTTAAAAATACCCCTTTGTTGTCACCGTGACATTTTTGCCACTTCGGGGACGATGCATTTGAGGAGCGCAGGGCTGTGGAGTGTTTTGATCGAACGACGAGCCAAGTGATAAAGACACGTCTCTACTGAACGTGTTTTCACGGCAAATACTCTTTTCAGTTGTTACTTATCGCTAACGTCCTTGTCAACCCTTGTACGTGTTCGGTTAGAACACTTGGTCTCTGACCGACGAGTCCTTGAAGCATTGCGCAATCCACACCATTGGCTATGGCAAATTTATCACCTAAAACCAAAGTTTTGAACGGAATAACCGTCCGAATTATCTCTTAATAGCCCACGTTTCAGTTGAAATCTTCAGATCACCAAAGGCCACTTCAAGCCACTATTATGCAACCTGAAGTGGTCTCGGGCCTTGTAGGGGAGGGCTCACACCTTGTGTAATAGTGGCTTGAAGTGGCTCCTACTGGTGTGCAGTGGCTTGTTCTTATTATACAGTGGGCACGGGGGAGTCGGGCTCAGGCTTGTAAGCGATAAGTTGTCCCGAGATTCGGCCTGAAACCTGTCGGCGATGAAAAGACACCAAGGTTTGCCCAGCGAGATGTTGGCGATCTGTCATCCATTTGTTCGCTCTCATGACGTCAAGGCTGTGACAAAACAAGAAATTATGCGCTGAGTGAATACTATTCGCGTCTCCCAACTCGGAGAGTACTTTTGAAACTAATTTGTCTATCGTCCAGAGCTCGTGGGCACCGTCGCAGGTGTGAATGGATGGATGGCGGACTTTCAACTTCAAGGTCATCTCCATAGAAACTGCGGAAAGACGTCTCATGCATACCCGATCATAACGGTACCTGCTTGTTACAGACATACATAAAATATCATCTGTATCGAATCCTACTTTTGCAACATTCTGAAAAAAAAGTCGACTTCAGGTTTTTACATCGTA